>JAGFMF010012216.1:2730653-2769397 GCA_019455555.1 Galemys pyrenaicus
CCCCCCCCCCCCCCGCGCCCAAACACTCAACAAATATTTATTGTGCCCTATGGCAGAGAGAGTAATACTCACCCAACACTAAGTTTTCTATCAGCATTCTCTCTCCTACTTGCACAGTTAGGTGTGGCCACAAGATTGAAGGCATCCAGTGAAACACAAGAGGTGATTTGTATCACTTCCGGGTGGGAAACATGAAAAGGTTAGGCACAAATTTTGAGTCTCTCCCTCTTTCTTGCAGGGGGATGGCACTGAGAACATCAGATTCCCTCTCACACAACTCAAACCTCCTTCAGCCTGGGCCCCCAAGCAACTGTATGACGTCTCCTGCTGTCCCTCTCTGTGGCAAAGGCAGGAAATAAATAGTCGCATGAAGGCATAACTTGTTACTCAACACACACTAGTCTCCCTGGTTCATACAGGTGTTAAATTCTTGACAATGTCGTTGTGGAACAGAAATTGCTCTGGCAAACAACAATCTCACTTCTAGTGAGCACCATCTAAAAACCACGTGCTTTTCACAACGGGCAAGTAAGGATGGAGTTACTCTGTGGGGCGTGAAAGGAATCAATGGAAAGATGTGTTAGCCATCATGAAGTAGGAACTTTGTCAGCAGACAGGGGACAGAGATGGCTCTTCTGGAAGAAATGCGGAGACCAGCAGCGCCAGGTAGAGAGAGGCTCCCACTGTTACATGGCATCCATAACTACTCCCAGTTTCTTATATGATCGGGTCTAGTGGGCCAGACACTGTAGAGGGGAAGTGGATAAATCAGAAGGAAAATTCATAAGGAAATAAAATGAAGAAACTATTAAAGAGTTGAATCAATTTTAACATCAATGATCTAGGGGAACCAAATCCCAACATTTTGTCGCATGGAAACTGAGAAATAGAAAGTGGGATTTGAGGTGTTGACCCACAAGCTGGTTCAAGGAGCTGCTGTCGCTTTCCTTGCAGAAGTCACAGAGGCAGTGACTGAGGCTGGACTCACCTCTGTGTGCCAGAAGTGACTTACGTGCATCGTAATTTTTTATCTAACAAGCTGCGTGTGAAGCACCAGTTGCAAATTATTATCATTCTATCTCCATTTTAAAAACTCTTAAAGGTAGAAATTGCTTTTATCCTTTTTTGGATATGAAGAAAAACTATGACACAGAGTTTAAGTAACTTACTAAAGGCCGTGCAAACAGAAAGTGACACAGTTGGCAGTTTGACACAGGCAGTTTGACTGTGGACCCTGCTTTCATGAGAACATTGCTTTAAATCTCATTAAATACTCCCCACCAGCCTACGATAGGTATTTAGCTGCTGCTGTTTTCCTTTTCCCATTTTGCAGATGAGTAAGTGGGTTCAAAGAACAAGTCCTGTGCAGCAGCCTCTGGTGAGTTCCCGTCAGACTCTAGCCACGGCCAGATGTGCAGTTGCTGGGGCCATGTCCTTATCTGTGCCTCCATGGGCTTTTGGTCTGCTAAGCTTTTGATGAAACTACACAAACCCATGTGGGTCTATATATACTCCCAAAGAGCTTTCCTTATTGAGATGAGGCCTTCACTTCCTAGAAAACCTATAAATCAGTAAATGGCCATTGAATACCTACAGTGAGTCACATATAAGTGAGACATCCCAGGCCAAGTAATAAATTGCCCTGATCAGGGGTCTTACACTCAGCTGAAAGCAAGCTACACACTATTACGTACTAAAACAAGCCCATCTGTATGAAACAATGAATAATAGAGGGACCTAGAAACCAGAGAGGGCAGGCTGAGAATGAGGACTGTGGATAGTGGGAAGGACTTTAATGGATGAAAAGGAGACCATGAGGCCACTTAGGTTCTGAATCCAGGACAGAGGAGAAAAAGATCTGACTGGATAGATGTGCAAGACACAGGACATGGAATGGATTGGCTCAGTGTGGGGCCCTGGAATTTCCAGCTGAGGAATGGTGCACTGCCCTGTTCCCTGGCAGGTCAGTCTATTAAGAAGGTAGACCCTTAAGCCATTGGGAGGATGTAGACACCAGTTGAGGGCATCAATCTGGTCGCCTTGGAAGCACTGCTTACATGGAGAATTTCTCCATCAGTTAGTGTGCCATCAGAGTGGCTTAATTGTGAGTCACCTGCATGTAACCCTAAGAAGTGAGAGAGAAGCAGGCCACCAGGGGAGGGAAGGCATGATGGGGAGAGGAGTGAGCAGAGGAAAAATGTGTTTATAGCTGAGACAAAGTCCAGGTTGTATCTGTTCATAATCAACCCAACCAAAATATACCCTTAAAAGAAAGTTGCTCTCAAAATGCAAGTTAGTATTCTTGAATTGCCGCACTCCCATCAGGACTGTTTTCATTTTTAAACATGTGTGTGGTCACCTCCACATTGAAGAACTATTCACAGCCAGGGAAAACACCCCCAAAATCATTTTCCAGGGCATCTGTGCCCTTGTGGAGGCTGCCACAATGTTTTAATTGAGTGGGCTTGAATTTCAATGGAAGGGCAGAAGCAGTGCATTTTCAAGAACTAATAATTCTGTAATTTTGTGGGAGGGGTGAACCTTTTTGGCACAAATAGGCAGAAGGCATCTGCCTTTCTCTGCAGCAGGCGTTCGCATTTGGAACAAGACCAGGACTATCAAACGTGCGGGCTGCTCCTTCTGGCTTGTTCTGTGCCCAGAGAGCGGCCAGCTTGATGAGAGGGTCACTGGGAGGTTTTCCAGATGAGACCTGCCAGAGGGGCCAGGAGAGGGTGCCCAGCCCCACTGAGTCCTTGGTTCCTGGTCTGCTTCCCAATGACGTCAACGCACAGCACTCCCAGGGGCCGGTGGCTCCTGCATCCACTCATTCCTGTGTTCTGCCACACAGGAGGTTCAGGGAGACGCGAGGACCGTGGGCTTAGCTGGGTGCACTGAAGTTGGTGGGGGCTGTGGCTGGGAGGCCCCCGCACACACTGCAGGCAGAAGGCGCGCTGAGCTGTGAAGAGACAGGAATTCTGACTTGGCTTCTGCCTCCTGGCCCTGTGGATCTCAGAATAGGTCAGTTCGCCTCAGCCTCTTCCTGTGGGGTGACTGGGGACCTGACAACTCTGAGCTCTTGTGACTCCTGACACCTTGGGGGGCAGGCATGTTCCCCACACTAACGCCAACACTTCCCGGCCCCTGGTTTCAACATCATGAGGATAACTCCACCCCTCCCTCAAATAGCTTAATTCCTCCTTTTGCACAGACTCTCACTGGACTTTCCAGCTTTGAGGTAATCCACTCCTGCTACCCTAAAACCAGCCTCCTGCTGGCCAAACACCGGGGGTCCACAGGGAGGGGACCCCCGAGCTAAAGGCCCCTCAGAAACATGATCTCACAGCATGTTGCCTCCCCAGTGCCGAGGGTCAAACTTGGAACATGGTATTTTACTGTCTAGGGAGCGTTTCTGGAGCAGGTCCTGGACACCCCGGAGGATCTCATTTGGACTGTGGAAGAGCCTCTTCCCAGAGGCCTGCACAAACCGCCCAGGCCACCAGGTGTGGGCAGCGGTGTTCTCTGAGAGCTCGTCAACCACTGCAGGCTTCAGAGTGCGCTCGTCTGCAAAACCCAGGGCTTCGACTCAGTGCAGAGACAAGTTCAAGCAGTGTCCCTGTTGTGGGAACTTCTACTTTCGTAGTCCATTTCCCCTTTGCTAGGAACTGCCTTTCTCTGCTTTGTGTGATCCCAATGGGCCTGTCAGTCACGTGGCTCTATCTTTCCAGGTGCAGTGGACATAGCCATGATTGGCCCGGGTGGCAAATAATCACTGGACCGAGGGGACGTAGGCTGGGTCACTAGGATGGTGTACGTGACAGGGAGGAGAGACCATGTCGTTTTTCTGGGATTTCTATTTCTTGAACTTTTATCAACTCAAAGCTATCGGAAATGACCTGGCTGCCCTGGGACTGAAAATGAAGCTAAGCATGAAACCAACAAAAAGGCAAAGGCAAACGGGGAGAAACACAGCCCTTGGACGGCCACCGTGATTCTCAGTTACGACACCCATCACTGTCACTGTCACTGTGATCACTGTTTACATGAGCTAATGTGAGAGGTTTTTGTAGCTTGCAGCTGAGAGCACCCTGGTTAAGTAAGCCCTGACCTCAGCAGACTGACGGGGGCAGAGGGCGCTGGGATTCCGGCAGAGTAACTGCAAAGAAACGACAGTGAAAGGTCTGGTCTGACAAAGTGACCGTCAGATGTGCAGCTCTCAGGTCCCTGCTCCGCCTCAGCAGGTGGGCTGGAGAGGAGACCAGGCAGAGGGGAGACCATGGCCATGGAGGGGTCCCCAGCCATGGCAGGGGGCGTAAAGATCTAAGAGTGAAAACAACCGACACGCATGGATGCACAGCATACTTGGGCTTGCTTGCATCATCTCATGGCATCATTGCCCTGAAGCCCTAAAATGTCACATACATGCGTACATACATAACACACACAAGGCATGTCATACATATCGTCTATGATCTCTCTCTATGTACAGCATGTCACAATGGGTGATAGAGCTTGTGTGTGATGTGTGGTATCAAACATAAGTGGTAGGTCACAAGGAAGAGAGGTTAATGTGGCTTATGCAGAGCTGTGCTGGTTGAGCCCTGCTGTGGTGACAAGAGACTCAACTCCTGCCCTTTCCCATGAGCCCCAGGGCCTGGGGGAAGATGGCAACTTGCAGGCGGTTGGCTCAGAAGCCAAGGTTGACCATATCTTCAGATGGAGGCCAGGAGAAGCATCCTGGATCCGAGAGAGGGGAGGAGCAGGCCGGTGAGGATCACGTGGGCTGCCGTCTGTCTCCAGGTGGAGCTCGGGCGTAACATAGGTGCTGCCTTCAGGAGCTGACAGCCTGGCCCCTCCGGCCTTCCAACCAGATAATCTTATCATCACTTCAAATTATCATCTTGAAAAATTTTTAATATTTTATTGTGAGTCCAGCAGAGAGGGAATTTTATTCCCTGCAGTTCTACTAACTCTAGGGTGCTAAATAATTCTCATCGCCCCAACAAACTGAACATCTGCAGGCTGAGGTCCTGGGTCAGCCATGCGTTATGCCCCCACTGGGCACTCAGTGCCTGGGAGGCATTCAACAAATATTCACTGGAAGAGTAGATACCACACAACAAGTAGTAGGGCTTCCCCTTCTATTATGAAAACGAGGCAGGAGAAAAGCATTTATTGTACTAAATTATTTGTAGCAGTGAATTTTGCTCTAAAGGAGTCAACAGACCCCTATTACTCTAGGCCTTTGGCCAGGTCTTTAAAATATTTTTGTTCTAGTCATA
The DNA here is from genome assembly GCA_019455555.1 of Galemys pyrenaicus. Lineage (NCBI taxonomy): Eukaryota > Metazoa > Chordata > Mammalia > Eulipotyphla > Talpidae > Galemys > Galemys pyrenaicus. Next base: position 2,735,933 of record JAGFMF010012216.1, read on the forward strand.
TTTTTCTAACTATATATTCCATAATAAGATTTGACCTTAATTTGTTCTTTTACCACAATTGAAGTCAACCAATTATAGGGCTAGAGGGAACTAATCAAAAGGAACTCAAAAATTGAGACCAGGTATCCTGCAACTGCATCCCTAGCAGACATTAATACAAGCTACACACGCACACAGACACCCCCCCCCGTAGCAGACATTAATACATGCTACACACGCACACAGACACACACCCCCCCAGGCGCGCACACGATGGAAGGATGGGAGAGTCCTAGAGATTGACGTACTGCTTGGAGTTCAGCCAAGAGAACAACCCCCTTGGAGATCCACACTGTGTCTTCACATGTGAAAACCAGTGAGAAGGCCCAAAAGCAAAGAAATAGACAAACTGCCACCACCCAGCATCCATCGACTTATGTGAGCAAGACATCACTGGACTCGGGTGAATCGAGTCCTGCAGGTGGAACCCCAGTGCGGGGAGCTCTGACCCAGCATTTTCTCCCAGTAGAGTGTGGCGGAAACTGCAGACGCTGCAGGATGGAGCAGCACACACAGCTTCTGGGGTGCGGGACCTGACCCCGAACACAGCTTAGCTGCCTGGATCCACTCTGCAACATGGGGAGTGTGAAGGAGACTGTGACCTTCCAACAGGATTTATTCTACTGACTTGGAATGCATCAGTAGAAATAAAAGGATTGCAGCTCCTCCTGTAAATTAAGACCAAAACCATCGACTACTTAGAATTATCCTGAGGCTTAATGGAGAAAGTAGCTGTGAAGCTCCTGCCATGTTGGCGGCACTTGGGAATTGTCGGAAAACAAACAAAAATCCGCCATTTTTTAAAAAACAGATATGAGTATATTTTATAGAAGAAGTAGGTCAGCACACCTTCCTGTGCCACAATATCTCTCTGGCTTATCGTCCTGTCTCCCACACCTTGCCTACCAAATGCAGCAAATCACTGTACCCATACTTGATTATTATAGAAAAAAATAAGACTTATTATATTTCTCAGTGAACTCATATAAAGGTCGGTTAATGGAGGAAGCTGATTGAAAAAATAACCTTCAACAAGGAAGATGCTCAAAGTACAGGGGTGATGAAGCAAAAGAAAAAACTCTGGAAAAATAGGTGTGATTTTAAGAAACCGGGGTTAACGATTTTCTCCAAACCAGACTGTTTTCCTCCCACACTGAATTTTCAGATAATTCCTAAACCTCTCCCAGTGACGTTCCTCAGGGCTCCCAGGACACCACCAAAAACCAGAGGCCTCACTTGCCCTATGAAACCCGTTCTTCCCTACATGTCATCCACCACGACAGAAACAATCCCGCGATGGTGCCGTTTGCCCTGGCAAACTCAGACAGTTCTCTGCATTCCCTCTCTTTCCCTCTCACTTCACCGGCTATAAGACAACAGAGAATTAAAATCCATGACATGGAGGCCACTTTGGAAAACAGTTCGGCAGTTGTTCAAAATGTTAAAAGCAGAGTTAACATGTGTGGAAATGAATGAAAACTCACCAGAGGAGCAAAGCAGAGACTGTTTACTCAGAGGCTGAGATAGCAAGGCATCGGCCACCATAATGAAGTTGGCAGAGACCCCACGGCAGGCAGAGGAAAGGGCAGGCTCGTGGTGACAAGGGTGTATGCTCCCGGTGTGCCTGATGGAGGCTCTGGCTTGGGCGAGCTGTCGGCAGGATAAAGGGGAGGAAATCACTCGTGGATTGGTTAGGGATGCACATTTGGCTTTGTCTGTTGGTCCTAAGTCAGAGACCAGGACAAAAATTAGGGAAGTTGTCAATTATTAATCCAGTCCTGATTGTTTTGGTCAATTGTCACAGAAGTTTATTATCTAGCTTTCTGGATTGTTATGAAAGACAGGAATCTGGCTTTCTGTAAGCCCAACTTCCAGAAGGCTAGCTTTCAAGTTTGCCTGCCATCGACAGGGAGAGGGTTTCCGAGGCCATGTGTGCCAGGTTATGGGTCTGTTCTGTTTTTATACATAGCCTGATTGTTTCCCATTTGTTTGTTCAGTTTCTTGCACGACTCAGCAATTCTACTCCTTGGCATTTGCCCCAGAAAAGTTATAAATAAGGCCACATGACACCTGCATACAATTTTTTTTGTTCACAAATGTCAAAAAGAAAAGAGGGTGATTCCAATGCCCACCTACTGATGAGTGGATAAGCCAAACAGGGTGCTTCCATAAAATAGAATATTATTCAGCAGAATAAAGGACTGAATGAAACACAATACAATATGGAGCGACTTAGGAGACATTATGCTAAGTGGAAGAAGCCAGACTTGAAAGTTTCTTAGCTGTGCAGGCCCCTGGCTATGAAGTGGCTAAAGAAGCAGATATGTACAGACATAGGAAATGTGATTACACAGGGTGGGAGAGGAGATGGGGGAGTGTCTGTTTAACTCTTCTAGAGGTGCAAGTGCTCTAGATTAGATAAAAGTGACATCACACAACTCTGAGAATGAACTAAAAGCATGCTCGAAAAGGGTGAATTCCATGGCATGGGATTACACCTCAATGAAGCTATCATTTTTTAAAATGTGTAATGTGCATATATGCTCCAGAGCCCTCATTAGTTTTGTCAAGTACATATTAGCAAAAGTAACTCAATTCTAGCAAATCTGCACCCTTCCCTGTACTTCTTTGAAGTACAATGAATTATTAGCCAGACTGCAGAAAATTCTTGACTTTTGCCCACAATCCTAGAAATAACAGGCATCTTTAGGATAAAGAAATAAAGGCACAGAAAAGCTTTCAAATTAAACAACAACACAGGAATTTGACAAAAGAAAGGATTTGATTCTAACCTGTGATCATTTATCAAGAATGAGGGTAACTCCTGAAAACTTTCTGAATAAAGTAATGCATCTATTAGGGGTGCAGAGATAAAAGGATGAGGTCAAAGGCAATGCCAATGATCTCCCAATTTGAGATTAGTGTTAAAGACACTTGTGTGCAAAATTGCTGCAAACTTCAAATTAATGCCACACCGTTAATTTCCCAGTACTCAGGCATCCCCAGATCTGAGCTAGACTTTTGCTGGGCAGCTGAGCCAGCTGGCCTCAATTACGTGTTTCATTTTAATTTTTTTTTTTAAGCCACCAGGATTTTCTTTAAAAAAAAAAGGAGACTTTTGACCAGTTATATGAAACTGTTTTTTCCCCCTAAAAAACTGACATTCTGGTCACGTGGGAACAGAGCTCTCTTCCAGCTATCAGCAGATCCTCTTGTTACAGGGCAGGGAGAGGGGCATCTCAGAACCCCCAAACCTGCCCTCTCTAAATGGGTTCTGCCATCTGCCGCATCAAAACAAACATGTAAGATCTTTAATGGAAAGGAACTTTAACATAATTAATAAAAAATATAGAAAAGACAAAGAATATAGTTACTAAGTCAAGTATCCAAAGTTACCCATCCCCTTGAGGGTAAAAGTCCAGCCAAATAGAATTGGCCCAAAGCAAGGCCCAAAAGCCTGCCACAAGTCTAAAGCACCTTTCAGTGAAGACCCATAGAAAAGGGTCTGAAAGAGCCAGACAAATCTGGGAGTAAAAAAGCAAAACCAAAGTCAAAATAAAAGCTGCCATTGTTAAGCTCCCTGCGGGTCTCTCACCCGCATCTGTTCCAACCAGTCCAGGACCAAGAAGCAAGTGCAGCTCTTCACATGTCTCTGCTCCACGTGCCTCCTCCAGGTCTCCTTGCTGCTCTCCATCCTGCTTCCTGTCTTCCTTCCTTCCTTTCTTGCTTCTTCTTATCCCTGCTCAGCTCCATCCAACTTAGGGTGGGGCAGGGATCCTGGACTTCACTTTTCCTGGGAACCCCCCTGTCTCACTCTTTCATGGAGCCAATCAAAATTGAGGAGCGTTTCAATAGCAGTGAAGTTCATGACCCACTCCTTCCCTGAGCTTGAGGCCGAAGTAGAAATGGGCAGCAAGAATGAAAATATACAAGCATAAAGACAGAAGAGAGTATCTCCAGTATGCTGAGTAATAGTACAGAAATATGTCATAATCCAGCAGGTCAGAACTATTACATAGTTATAAGCAATGATAACTACTAATAATTTGATATGGATTTAATATATAATCCATAAATAATAACATAATTAGTATAATGAATATATTATAACAACATTAGCCTACATGTATTGACACTTGCTATGGAAAACGCACACTTGCCAACATTTTCCAAGGTGAGCTCAGCCTGTAAAGTAGCTCTAATACCATTTGCCCTGTGCCTATGAGAAAATTAAACGAGGGGCCTCCCCGGTGGCGCAGTGGGTTAAGCAACACACTATGAGGCAAACCGCAGCCACTGCACCACGAGTTCGATCCCTGCTGCCGGCCAGGGAGGGGACCCACATGGCGCGGCAGACCTCTCCTGCTGTGCCCGCTGCTCCCCTCAGCAGTGTACTTCCGTTGATCTGCCTGTTCTGCTCCCGCTCTCTGTGGTGAATCCTCTCACCCACCCCCACACTTCTGGCCTGTACCCCAGTGCTTGTGTGCATAAATAAATAAATCTTTAAAAAAAAAAAAAGAAAATTAAACGATACTGAGTTTAAATAACCCACGAAGATCACAAAATCAGGAAGTGTTTTCTCAGTATCGGCAGCAGTTATCAAGACTTGCTTCTGTGCCCCTTGTTTGAGACATTAACTTACAGACACGTTGGTTCCAAAGACAAGACTTTCGCAACTTAGAAGTGGCTTGTACAAAAATGGTATTTAATCAGCAATCTCTGAAGCTCTAGAAACTGGAAAGCATCTAATCAAATCGATTAGGCAAACATGAATTTAACAGGGTGTTTATATTCAGGCATGCACTTATTTACTGAGTAAACAATTATTTAATCTCTGTAACATAACACCAAAAAAAATCTGCCGAAAATAGAAAATAATGATCCAGTGGGAGAGATGATGAATTTTTAAGCAGATAATCCAAAAACCACTAACTATGTTGAAAAGCTAACAGTATAAATTACACATGAAAATTATTTTAACATGTTTTGTGTTTAAGCACCTTAAAATCAGTGGGAGCCTGGGCATCTCTTAACTATTTGAATACCATTCCCAGAACACCCCAACATTCAGAAAGAGGGCTATGTGTTTTTAAGTACTGCAAACTCTTCTAAGTACATGGCATACTCATTTCCTCCCACTACAACCCTGTGAACTAGAACATATGGTCATTTCCATTTCACAAGAGAAGAAACTGAGGCACAGAGCTATTAAGTAACTGCCCAGGTCGCAGAACTGGTCATGATAAAGTTGGCCCTCTCCATCTGACTTACAAAATAAAGTGTGCTCTCATATAGGGTCACGCAGGTTGGCACAAAGTGCAGGGCTTAGACAAGTCTAAACCCTCTGAGAGCAGTCAGGAAGGGCTTCCAGGAGGAGGCAACATGTTGCTTTTACTTCCAGAGGCTTGAGCCTGTTTCAGGAGCCCCAGCAGAGGCCACCTGGGGTGACATGGCTCCAGGCAGAAATCAGACCATGCCCTCCCAAGGTCAGGACTGAAAGCCAATCAAGTGTCTTTCCATAGTTTCACCTTAATTAGAGAGACTTTTGGGTGAAGCTGTAGACCATCCTCTCACATGACATTTTTATCGCCCGCTTAACATTTCAAATGAAACATTTTTATTGCATTTGATGTTAGTTAAACACTTAACATGTCCTCTTCACGGTTACAATTTGCAATGTGTTCTGACTACATTAAGCAAATATTTAAGAAACATTTGGGCTGTTTTTCCATTTTTAAGTATTTAATCTGTAATAAACATATAGCATGTTAAAAATACATTTCATGCACAGTATGTGTTAAGTGTTAAGAATATATTTTTGAGCTGCCTTATTTGAGTCCGTCACACTTTCCATTACAACCCCCTAATTTAAGGGGTTTTTAAACCAGCCATAAAAATCTCTTCATGCTGATATTTTGAGTAAAATATCTCTCCTTCCAGAAGGCTTTTTTTAGTTACTGGTGGTTTGTTTTGTAATATTAGTTACTGTTAAAGAAAAAAATTAATACTGTTAAAATTAGGTCTAACAAAGATTTTCCTCATAGGATTTAGTGCGATCCTCTCTACACTTTTTCAATGATCCATATGTTAACAGCATCTTGATGAGGATTTATAGAATTTACCCTAAAATTTAAGAGGTAAAATGAAACACATTTGAAGCAAGTTTGATAATGAGTATTATTTATATATTTCCAGATTCTGTTGAAATTCAGATTCAAGGATGTGAAAGGAAGGCTGTGGACACGCCCGTCGCACCCGGGAGCTCCGGCACAGGCACTAACGTGGCTCGTTCAGTAAATCACAGTCCACAGGCGGACTTCACAGCCCTTCCCTTGCCTGCCCTTCTGCTGCCGAGGGCAAAGGTCCCATCACCCTCCCTCCCACCGCACAGGCAGGCGAGCAAGCCAAGTCTCGGGAGGTGTAGGGACCTGGCTGGAGTCACGCAGCCAGCTACTTGTGAACCTACATCCCTTGGCGTCACCTCCATGATTTGGCACAAGGTGCAAGAGACTGAGCTGTCAGTGACTTGGTGTTTCATCTAAAGGTTTAAGAAGAAAATCTGAGATGAATAAAAGTCAGCCCCAGGGTAGAGTTACATAGCGAGATGTTAATGGATGTTACTTTCCATTTGAGACTCAAGATACTTCCAAAAAAAACTCAAGAACTTTCCTTCCTCCTTATTCAGGGGATCTAGACTCTGAGCCTGGACTGTGACCTCTGGACTCTGAGCCTGGACTGTGACCTCTGGACTCTGAGCCTGGTCTGTGACCTCTGGACTATGAGTTTGGACTGTGTCCTCTGGACTATGAGTCTGGACTGTGTCCTCTGGACTCTGACCCTGGACTGTGACCTCTGGACTGTGAGCCTGGGCTGTGACCTCTGGACTCTGAGCCTGGACTGTGACCTCTAGACTATGAGTCTGGACTGTGACCTCTAGACTCTGAAACTGGACTGTGACCTCTGGACTCTGAGCCTGGACTGTGACCTCTGGACTCTGAGTCTGCACTTTGACCTCTGGACTCTGACCCTGGACTGTGTCCTCTGGACTATGAGTCTGGACTGTGTCCTCTGGACTCTGAGCCTGGACTGTGACCTCTGGACTGTGAGCCTGGACTGTGACCTCTAGACTCTGAGCCTGGACTGTGACCTCTGGACTCTGAGTCTGGGCTTTGACCTCTGGACAATGAGTCTGGACTGTGTCCTCTGGACTCTGAGCCTGGACTGTGACCTCTAGACTCTGAGCCTGGACTTTGACTTCTGGACTCTGACCCTGGACTGTGACCTCTAGACTATGAGTCTGGACTGTGACCTCTGGACTATGAGTCTGGACTGTGTCCTCTTGACTCTGAGCCTGGACTGTGACCTCTCAACTCTGAGCCTGGACTGTGTCCTCTCGACTCTGAGGCTGGCCTACCACTATGGCCCATCACCTGGTAGCATCTTTTCTATCTACATCCACACAGATCTTAAGAGCTCAAGTGTCCATCTCTCCCACATCAGTTACAGGTTCTTTGAAGGCTAAAGTTTGTCTTATTTGTCTTTGCTACGTCCTCTCTCCTATCCTCACCCACTCCCTGTCTAACACTGTGCTTAGCATATTACAGGGATTTTAAAAATTTGTCAATGGGAGGGATTAACAGAACTTCACAATGAAGATGATGCTTGTGCTATTTCATGGAATATTAGAGACAGAAGAAACTTCCATGACCACCAGCAGCATTCTCAAAGAGACTTCCTTGCTCAGTCCCACAAGGTCCTAGCAAAAGATTTCACAAGTAGATGTGTTTGGGAAATGCTTCCTCTGCCAGAAAGACGTGCCCTGAGAGCATCTGGTCTCCTTACTTTTCCTGCCTGGAGCAGGCTGCCCATGGGGAGCCAAGAGCTCAGGCTGCATCTGGGCACTCCTGCCCTGCTGGCCAGGTGGAGATGGGCTCTGTCCTCTGCGGTTGAAGGTAACATCCAGCTCGCCCTGGCCTTGGGCCCCTCGGGCCCTTATACTCAGCTAGTCCCTCATCTTTTAGCAGTAGTTAATATGATATTTTGGCCTAATAATGGCATATTTCTTGCTTTGTATTTTGCTTTATATTTCTCCATTTGTTCAGAATATGGGGCAGGGGCAGTGGAATGAGAAATGCTATTTATTTTTGGTACCTATAAACTCCAACAGGGAAAAATACCTTAAGTTCTCTGTAGTCAATTAGTTTTCTTTCAATCCCATCTTCCTTCCAAGTGTACCAAAAATATCCTCAGGCCTTCAGGGTAATTATATTTATGATCATTCATTTTTTCATTAGTCTAGAGCAAATATTGTGGGAACTCAAGAAAGATGATGTTCCAAAGTCAACCTCAGGTTTGGAATTGCAAGAAAGAACCACAGATGAAAATGGAATTGGAATCAACTCTCCTTAATGAGAGCCCTGCACGGAACCACATATTATACTGTCTCAACATACAGCCGTAAGAATTTAGGTGAGCTGGACCTAAAATCCTATCTGGGAGACTCTAGCCTAAGAGGCAAGGAAAACTTCAAGATCCAAAAAGAGAAACCAACATTCAACAGAGCCGTCGACAACTGTGTGGAATGTTTGAATGCTGATTTCTAATTCAGACATAATGTCAAATAGCAAAAATGTCATAACTTCAGTTATTGGTTCAACAAATATTTACTGAGTGAGTGCCTGTTATATGCCAAGCTCCACTGGAGACATTATAGACACAGTGAAAAAAAAATTCCCTACCTTCATGAAGCTTACAATATAATGGGGAAAGAGATACAATAAAAAATAGGTGATGTTAGAAAGCTTACATACTATGAGAAAAAAAAAAGCAGGCGAGGAAGTTTGAGAATATAGAGGTATTATATACTGTGTAGAAAGTACATTGCATACACTGTATAGAAAATATATTACAATATGCAATAGATAAGTATAATGTATAGTGTATAGAAAGAAGGCAATCATCTTAAATGAAAGTCTATGGGGAACGCAACCAAAAACATCCTATTTATGGACACATTTAAGGAGACTCAGAGAACTGAATTACAAAGTCTTCTCAGCAAAGAAACAAGAAAATAGGAACACATGAGAAAGAGTCTATGTGGTGTTTTTAGTAAGTACAGGAGCATGTCTGATTCAGCTTGGGCTGCCATAACAAAACACCATAAATGATCATAATTTATTCTTTCACAGTTCTGGAAGGTGGAAGTCCAAGATCAAGGTGAAACAGATTTGGGTATTGTTGAATGTTCTTCCTGGCTTGCAAACAAGCCCTTGTTGCTTTGTCACCAAGTGACTTTTGCAGGTGTAAGGGACTAAGACATCTGGTATCTTTTCTTACAGTGGCACTAATTAACAAGGACTCATCTCCTAGCCAGGGACCCACCCTATGAGCTCACCTAAACCTAATTACCTCCCACGGGCTCATCTCCAAATAGTGTCACATGGATGGTTAAGGCTTCAACATACAAATTCAAGGAGACACAATTCATTTCATAGGAGGGAACTAGCAGAGTCCGAAAGGCCAGTCAGTCATTAAAATTATCCCAAATTGCCCTCAACTCCTTTCCCATCTCACTGTCTGTTCTACTCACCTGGCAGGACCTCAGCCCTGTTTGTATTCCCTTTCTCAGTGGCTAGAGAAAACCATAGAATTCTGTCCCCTCTAGTCACTGTAACTCACTGCTCCAACTCTCTGGGGCTGCAGTCATCTCTCCCTCCGACCCCTGGGCTGGCAACCAGTAGTCTGTCCCTACTGAGTTACCTTTTCTAGAAGGTCATGTAAATAATCATCCCATTTGTCATCTTTTGAGTCCTATCGTCATTGTGTTCACTTCAATCCATGTCATCTCCACCCTTCCTACAAAAATAACTTGTTAAAGTGATGTCAGTCCTTCCAAGTGTTAGATCTGATTTTAAATCTCAGTCCTCCTCCAACTTGACCTGTCGACATGGGTGGACACTCCTGTTTTCCGGAAGCATCTTCTTTGCCTGGTTTCCAGGACCTCATACATGTGTCATTCCCTCCTCCTTCCCCAACTGCTGCTCTTTGGTCTCCGATGCTGTCTACTCATCTTCCCAACTTCTTCACTTAGAGAATAGCAGGACTCATTCAAAGTGTCTTTTCTCTTCTCCTTATATGTAGTCTCATAGCTTACTCTATATTCGACAAGACCAAAATGTGTATCTCTAGCTTAGATCATTCCCCTTAACTATAGACTAACCATGCATCCACCCACCCATCCAACCATCTCTCAATTACCGTAAGACCTAACATTTCGATAATCTAAGCCTTGATGTTAGCAACTTTTCGCTCTAACAGTCTTCCTTACTTTATTTAATGTCAACTCCATTCTCTCAGTGTTTAAACCTTGGGTTTGTCCTTGACCCCTTCTTTCTCTCACATGCCAATGCCAATTCTGTGTCTTATCATCAATTGGATCTTTATTTTTTTATTTATATTAATTTGTACTTCTAACCCCCCGCTACTAAAATTTTATTTGGTGGAGACTCAGAGAACTGAATTAGGAACTCTTCTCAGCAAAAAAGCAAGAAAATAGAACTTCTTTGCTCATGTATATTCACTATATGGAAATTTATCATGCATCTCAAAATAATCAAACATTTTTTTACAAATCAAAAAATACAGGGACCTCCCTGGTGGTGCAGTGGGTTAAGCAACGCACTATGACACCAACGGAGCCACTGCAGCACAAGTTCGATGCCTGCCGCTGGCAGGGGAGGGGACCCACGTGGAACAGCAGACCTCTCCTGCCTCTCCCGCTGCTCCCCTCAGCAGTGTGTTTCAGTCCATCTGCCTGTTCTGCTCCCCACTCTGTCTCTGGTGGATCCTCTCACCCCTACACCTCCAGCCTATACCCCAATGCTTGTATACATAAATAAGTCTTTTTAAAAAAATACATCAGTGAAAAAATTTTAAAATATATATAAATAAGAATGTTTACATGAGCAATAAACAGCAATTTGAATGCAAATAAATAAGATGTAGAGAGAGAAAGTGTGCAGTAGGGGTACGTTATTGAACTCAGAAAAGGGGGGCAAAGAAGTCTACACAGTGTGTGAAGAAAGCGGTGAGGACACCAGGGAGCCACACTCGTTGAGATGCGCCCTCTCTGGCTTTCAATCTTCATTTTTTTTTTTAAATGTTTACTAGAGCATATTTTTTTTTTTTTTTCACATACAAGAGCTGAGGTACAGGCCAGAAGTGTGCCCGGTGATTCACCAGGGACAGAGCGGGGAGCAGAACAGGCATATATACTGAAGCATACTGCTGAGGGGAGCAGCGGCCGAGGCAGGAGAGGTCTGCTGTGCCATGTGGGTCCCCTCCCTGGCCCAGGATCAAACTCGCGCTGCTGTGCCAGGGGTGCTTCACAGTGCAGCACTTAACCCGCTGTGCCACCAGGGAGGCCCCAGCCTTCAGGTGCTCTGGCAATTGAACTGCTCTTAAAAGCTAACTTACAGGCTACAGAAACATCTTTAGGGGAACATGAGGGATGGATTTGAAGTTTCTTGGAAAACGCTTTATGTGGAGCATGCACAACGCAGCTGAGGCACACCGGACACAGCCTCACCGTCCAGCTCACGAGATGCACGTGGGTTCTGCAAACAGGAAGCATAATTCTAACGACCCTACTTTATATTCTCTGAGTAGAGACCGTCGGGTTGAGTAAATCGTTGGGCATTCCTTTGCCAAAATATACAAGGTGGCAGTGTCACTACTTTATTTAGTATTTTGATTTAGTGTTCTGTTATTTGGCATTGTAAATACTAGCTTAAACAGTATTTTAAGTGAAGATTATATCAAAATATGTGCACGCTCCTTTGTTAAGAGCTTTTATGGTGCAACGATGAAAACTGAACAGTCACACTGCGAGGGGACACTGACTATTGAGAAACTGATCTGTCTCTTACCCTCCTCTGCTGACACCGGCATCTCTGACCTGGATGCTAACAATGGCCCAGGAATCCACCTCCAGGGTCTCTGCTCTCCGTGTAGCTATATCGTCTGTCCCTGTCACAAGCCCTCCTTCAGCACGTGCCGAAGTCCCTGCAGTGAGCACAGGACCTACAGTACCTTGCGCCTGTCGTGTCTGCAGTTTGTTCCAACTTTGGGCTCCTCGCTCACCCCACCTGGTCCCACTGACCTCCTTGCAGCATTTCCTGACACTAGGTGTCATACCACAGCCCATTTGCACCTCTCTCCCATGCTGACAGCTCACTGCACAGATATCTAGTCTTTCCCTCACCTCCTTCCAGTCTTTATTCAAGTGAGATCCCTCAGTGAGGACACACGCTACGGGCTGAATGTGTTATTCCAAAATTCACACGTTCGATATAAATGCCCAGTGTGATGGTATAAGGTGGACCTGGGGGGTGGGAGGGGGTGCTTAGAGGGACAGTTGCCATGAATGGGATGGGTGCTCTTGTAAAGGTGAGATTTGAGGAGAAGTCTACAGCCCAGAAGAAGGTGTGTGCCCAAATAATGCCCCTTAACCTCAAACGTCCCATCTCCAGAACTGTGAGAACGAGCGCTCTGTTGTTTACAAACCACCCAGTCTCTGGTATTTTGCTGCAGCCGGAGAGACAAAGACACATCACTGGTCACTCCATGCTCACCCTTGGTGGTCCTTCAGCTGTGGTGCTCTGTCCCTGCCAGGCTTCACTGTCCCCATCACATTCTCATTTTCTGATCTCCTGCAGATATCTGCATTGTGTTTCTTGCTTCTCTCCTCCAACTAGAATGTAATCTCCTGCTGCATCAGCAGCACACCTGGGCTTCTCCATCCACAGGCCAGAGGCCGGCAGGACTGCGGGGGGTTAGGGGGACATCCATGGCTGGACACCGGCTTTGATGCTCACCGTTGAGAAGCCTGTACCTTGCTCAGAGTGTGCTGCTTTTTTTCTTTTACCTTCTTCTACGGTTTTTCATAGATTCTAAGGAAAAGGATGGCAACATACATGTACTTTTATCTACCAAACGTAACATGCAGGTAAAAGCTCTGTTTAAAAACAAAAAGTATGTGTGAGGGGATGAATTTCATGTATGAGCTTTAAGAAAAAGAAATGCATAAAACTGAACACACTGCTGATTATAATATGATAATACAGTAATAATTTTTCAGAAGGTTTATTAAAGCACAGAGTTCTGAACCCATCCCCAGGGTTTCTGAATCGCCATGCCTGCGCTCAGCCTGAGAGTCTTAATTTCTAACACATTCCCAAGTGTGGGTCACATCGGTGGGGACAAAGCCTGGAAAAACACCGATAATAACACATTTTCACTTAATTATGTCTTGACCCCCTGGGGATTAAAACCGGATGGGGAGATTTCATTAAAAGCTAAAAATTCATAAAATCATATAAAAATGACCTGTCATAAGAAATTGCACCTACGACATTTCAGACAAGGCAGAAGAAATCCCAGCCCCTCCAACCTCCGCAGACTCGGGTTCTAGTCTGGCTCTGCCTGACGCTGTAACCCAGAACATGTCAGGCCGCAGATCTCATCACAGTCGAACGCATGATGTGCATCTGTGTGGGCAGGTCCTTCTTGCACTAAATCCGATGTATTTTTTAAGCATGTGTGCTGCAAGAGACAGTCAACTAATGAACATAAGCCGATTATCCTTTGGCAAGCTTGGACTCTTCAGGGTCAATGCTCAGTTTTCAGTGCTTCTTCCCCAAAGATAGACCACTTCCATCTCTCCACTAGCCGGGCACCAGGGGAAAGCAGGAGAGAGAGGCCTGGGGTATACTGTCCTTCTTTTCTGGTTCTTGGTTTAAGGTCATTTAAATCTACCTCTTGGCCTCTGCACTCGGAACTTCTACAGAGGCAGCGCCTGCTCTCCTGTGACTGCCCCAGAAGTCCAGCCATTTTCCCCTGGTGGGGCTCCCCATCCCTGCCCTTGCTCAGGATCTTCTGACACCACCACTGTGTCCATCTGGCCAGATTCTTTCTTGTCCATCGTGCAACCTGTCTGCTGAGGCCCTGCACTCATGCCTTCTTGACCCTGTGTCTTTCGCTTCTCACTGGCCTCCTCAGTCCACATGTCCACAGTAATATGGGTTACAATAGGACTCCTAATTCCTCCCATGTCAGCTACAGTCTTTAAGGAGAATTGGTGATGCCATTGGACCCCCCCGCCTCAGTCTTGGCCAACCCCCATGTTGCTTGACTGCTGTCACCTTTAGTGCATGTTGGACTCTCAAAAATTACCTTCCAGAATTTCAAAGAAAATTGAAGCAAGCCTTGTCTCCACTTAGCTGCTCCCTCCACCTATCAACACTATGTCCAACATGTGGTACCCCAACATGCATGGGGACTCTGCGTGAAGACTCCAGCTTGCTTTCAACAAGCTCCAGGCAGCATTTTCACTCTTAGCTCCTGTGCCCACATCAGCAGTTATTCCCTTCCTGTTTGGAACAAATGTTCATATTCTCCCTAGTCTTCTCTATGTTATAGTTAAAGACAAATATAACTCAGACACTCATCCTTGTTTTATCAGTGTAAATGGAAGTTAGGGAAATTTAGAGCAAAAAAAAAGTCTTCTCTTTCCATGAAAAGTAGACTGTCAAGACCATTATCTCTCCAAGTACTTAAAAAAGAACCTGGTATGAAACTCAAAATTGAGCAATGCAGTCTTTGTTCTACTTGGTAGCCACAATCCCCCCAGAGCAATGAATGGCAGTGATTCACGGAGCAGAGGGAATTGCCAGGCAACATAGTTTACAGGGAAGGAAAAATACCTTGTTTTAATATTTTTTCAAAATATTATCCCTGCTGCAGACATAGGAAAGTATACCTAAAAAGGAGGAACAACAAAATCTCAGTGAGGCAGCAACAGAAAGTTTTAACTGTGGCTAATGCCAGTAGGGAGACCACAGAAGATAAAGAAAATACAGAACCCAAAGGAGGTCAATGTAATGGATGAAAAGTGGAATTCAGAATGGAATTTGTTCTCTTCTTCACCTCCTCTCCCCATGAAAATTCCAGAAACCAGAAATCAAAAAAACTTCCCTGCTACTGTGTGGTATCACTTTTTGGATGCAATCGGGTAGAAAGTACCATCAGTGTGAAGAGTTTTTCCCCAAGGAATCTGGAGTGCTTGACCAATCAATTATGAATTAGGAATCAATTACAATTACGAAGAATAATGAAGAAACTTCCAAGATCAGATAGAAATGTAGAAATATGGAAACCTTGGGTGCCAGTGACCTTATTGTCTTGCTTAAGCAATGTGTGCAGTTCCCCAACACGTGCATACATGCAGTAGAAATGGAAGTTGAGGACATTCGTCCTAATATACAGCCTATGTGTTCAATGTGAAGTCTGTGCTTTCTCAGCGTGTGTTTAATCTCTTCACGTATTTCCCAAGGCCTTAGAGCACAGCAAGCCTCCTCTCAGGAAAGCCAGTGGGTGATTCTTGGACCTGAAACTAGCATCATGCACTTGATTTTGTTAAAGGAGGTGGCACTGGCAATCTCAACCAAGAATGACAAGATCCCGCAGCCCCCATCTCCATGCCTCTGACGTCTGATGACAACTCCCAGCGTGCCATGAACTTCCTGAACGGGGACTGCTGGGAAGGAGGAAGGAGCAAGGCGGCCACTGGAGGAGGAGGAGGCTGCTCCAGATCCTTGGTCTCCGTGGCTTTAGGGCTTTTGCAGGCTCTTGGGAGAGAACGGCAGCGGTCACCTTGAGCTCACCCTGGTTTCCCCAGCTTGGCTGGTACATTTTGAACTTCTGGTCTTTCTTGCCCCCCGGCTTCCTGGGCCCTAACTGGCCTTTCCACTGGCATGTGCCTTGGCCTGGTTTCCATGACCCCTTCACTGTGGGCCTTGTCTGCCCAGCTCAGCCCAGCCTGACCTGGTGGACGCTCGCCTGTGAGGGGGCGGTGACGTCGGAGTTGGATCAGGAGTCCCTGATTTGAAATCCCCCCTCTTCTCTGACTTTGCCCTTTGTCCTTCTCACCAACTCAAGTCCTTCGGGCACACTGGCATTCAATTTCCCTGCTTTGATGTGCGTGGGTGAAAGAGACCCTTACAATGTGCAAGGGGGTGGGGGGTTCCTTAGCATTTGGGACCCCTGGGCATCGCTCAGTTCCACCTAGTATCGGTTTTTGCTCCCTGACAGTGAGTCTCTCTGTAACACATTGTTTTCGTCCACTTTTGGATCCTTAGTGTCCAGTTCGGTGTTCATCAAGTAGAAGATATTCAGTAAATGCTGAACGAAGTAATCAAAGCACTTGGAAATCTACAAAATAACTTACCACATGCTGAAACTCAGAGAATTTGAGCATCTGCAGAAATTCTAGGGTTCATCTAGAGCGACCCAGCTATTCACTTTTGAGGCCCGGAAACTGAGGCCCAGAGTAATTATGAGACTTGCTTCTAACGTCTGCTGGGAAAATAATGACAAAACAAGGGCTGGGCCCAAGTCCATGCTTCCCATCTTCTTGTGCTTTCGCCTGATTGTCAAAGCACGACCAGGCCGACAGAAAAGGAAACAACTGCCACTGAAAAGACAGTTTGTTATGGCCACAGGTTTAAGCAAGAGGGGGCGTGTCGTGGTGGGGAGAACCCATCCCACCCTACCCCCAGGAAATACCAGGGCTGGCCAGGAGGCAGAGCCGTGAAGAATTCTTGGTTTCCACAGGAGAGACTGGTGAGGCAGAGTTAGCAGGTGTAAGATGGACTAATTTTGAATAATCTCAGCTCTGGAGCTTGGGGGCTGTGCCTAAGGACTAGGTCCTCATCCTCAAGTACGGGCTGGTGGTGGTGGCCCAGAGGTGAGAAGCAGACAGAGGAGGGGTCTGGGGAGAGGGCACTGGGCTGGCCAGTTTGCACATGGAAGGTGCACCCCAGGAGACTCACTTGCTGCCTCTAGGGATTAGTTAACCCTGGAAAGGCAGGCCTTCCCTGGTCAGCAAGGCCCCACATGCCAAAGCATCAAAATAGAGGACTAACGAGCTCTCCAGAGCGGCCATCACGGGTCTTCACTGCGCCAAAGGTCAGCGTGGACTCTGCACGTTGATCTACCATTTCTTGAATGATGTGCTGCAGTAAAGTGATTACAGAAGGTGGGTTTCCCCACGACGGCCAAGAGCTCTGAATCTGTGAAGCTATGAAAAATGACTTTTGGATCGTAATCTAGACAATCTTTTCTGATTATTTATCTAAAACTAAAAGCAGGAAATGATTCATTTGATTTCTGCCAGTCCGGGAGTGTTGCCACTTTGGGCTCAGGAAGAGCCAGCTTCCCTTGGCAGTCCTCACTTGCAGGATGATGAATGAAGTTCTATGTTTGGTGCTAGCTAAAATTTTATAGGGTCTAAAAAAGCAATTTATACATGCTTCAGGAGGTAGCTATATTTTTTTCTTTTTTAGATAGCTCTTAGTCTCAGCAGGACACCCAATGCACATATCACACCGAGGGTCATTTTACACGAGGAATGAAACTGCTGGGTGTGCTGATAAACACGTTCCTGGCTTCCACAGAACTGCTGCGTGCTGAGAATGGGGCATGAGGTAGCAGCTGAATTCTGAACTTTCACACTTCAAGAACCAAAGACCTTCAACGGAATATGGTGAGAAAGGGAACAGTCTAACGAAACATGTTCTTGGGCCAAGAGTTAGTGTCGGTATTCACAAATGGAAGTGGCTAGTCCTCCCCTCTCGGAAGTCATTGAACAGTCTCGCACTGTTGACTAGCCAATCAGCCAACCAAGTCGTCGAGGATCAAAGAATGGTGATCAAGTCCCAAACTGACCACATACTGTAAGTGATGACCCCTCTAAATATTGTAACCCAGCAAGCCGCATCCATTCTGCATTTTGTTGAGAGCTTTTGATTGATTGTTTTCTGATGTATCTATAAATGTCTTTGTAATGGTGATCACTCTTACCCAAGCTTCTGGAGATTCTAGGTTATCTTCCTCTCTAGATCATCCTTCTCTTTGCGGTTGGAGCGTGTGTTCACAAAGCACGGTTAAAGGAAGTCTGAAAATGAGCTCTTAAGGACCAGCTGTGCCAGGCATTGGCTGAGGGCTCTTTACCTGTCATTCTCCTCACCTGTAACATCGGGAGTTCAATATTTATGCACTGTTCAGAAGGACCCTGGAGTAATACGAGTGAAAGCTTATGGTTATTTTTAGTAAGCATAAAATCTATTAAAAGGTACCCAGGGAAGTATGTGAGTTTATAGAAGAACTGCTAGAAGTTCACCAAATTCCTGTCCTTTCCCTTCTGGGTTCTCATCCACACTCATCCCCCACGCTTTCTTGGAGTTAGTTATTACTTATTACTAACTTATTCCTTCTGGTAATACTGATTTCCAACTGATATCTAAACAAGATTATGAAAGACAATGTGGTTTCTTCCAGGTCTTCCTATAAAAGCTCATTTTTTGATCTTCCAGCCCATTTTTGCCCAACCCAGACAGGAAGAGTTTGGGTCTCTGCATCTCTGGATTGTAACTGGAAGGAGAGATAACCACACTCAGAAACACCCATTTAAAAATGAGGGAGAAAATAAAAATTTATTGTGTTAACCCACTGACATTTTCACTTAGTGAAATAATAACTTACACACAACAGTCTTAAAAATGTGTGTATGTGTATCCAGAGGCTCTATTATTAGCATGCTTGGATATGGGATTGTAAGTATATGTTCATTTTCTTTTTTTCTCTCTATTTATATATATTTGACATTAATTGTGGTCCCCATGGATTTCCCACCACTATTCATCCATGTGCCATCACCTCAGTCCCTTCTGCTCTTTCTGCCCTCCACCCATTCCTTCCCCTCTCCCCACAAAGTGTCCCTGTTTTTTCCTTGTCTTTTTATTATTATTATTGTTATTATTCTTTTCCTTGGTTGCTTATTTGGTTCCCTTATATTCCTCCTAGAAGTGAAACCATCCAGTATTTTTCTTTTGCCTCTGACTTGTTTCACTTTTTGGGTTTTTTCAAATTTCTAATAAATATGTACTGATTTTATAACTTCAAAAATAATTTAAAGGAGAAAAGAAATAGGACGCTATTAGGATGAAAGATAATACCATCGCTAATCTGATCATCTGGACAGTTATTCTCATGCCACAGTCAGTCAATGAACACTATGTGTACACCACCCACACCTGATACCAAGCACTGGCCCAGTGCCGAGATACCCAGAACATTCAGGCATATTCTCCCACTGGACCAAAGACTCCATGAGTACAGAGGATCCCAGCACACTGTGATAAAGTCCATTCACAAATGGAAGTGGTAGTCCTCTTCTCTTGGAAGTCTCAAGCATTGAACAGTATTGCACCGGCTGACTAGCCAACGCTGGAGACACACAGGAGACCCCAACTCAAATCAGTTCAGTGTAGGTAAGACTTCCTACCGGGAAGGCTGTCTGCTCTGAACCATAAAGAGAGGACGGTGGAAAGAAAGCACCAAGCAGGAACCGCACCAAGAAACAGCCTGATGTGTATACAGCACTAGCTGGAGTCCAGGCCTGAAACCCCAGAAGCCCCAGCCAGAGTTCTAAAGCCTCCGGTCTTATTTATGTGTCTCTTCCTTGCGTAATACAATGCCTGGTGTCTAGTGAGTGTTCAGTAAGTATATGTCGGATGAAAAATTGAATGGATATTTCTGCCAAGCGGTTACCCAGACTCCCGCTGACACAGCCCTTACCGCAGCGGGGCATCTGCAGCTATTTCCCTCCATCTCTCAGCAGCTCCTGCATCTTTCTTGTATTACACCAACCAGACACCTGGTTGTACCAGGAAGTGAATTTGCATAAGGGAGTTGGTCAGGTCAGCGCATAGCAGAGGGATGGTCTAAAGAGACAAGGGATAGAGGCCTCCCTGTGGCGCAGTGGGTTAAGCAATGCACTATGAAGCTATCCTCAACCACCACCCCAGCGCAGCAGGTGTTCGACTGCTGACGCCAGCCAAGGAGGTGACCCACATGGTGCAGGCCTTTCCTACCGCACCCGCTGCTCCCCTCAGCAGTGTATTTCGGTCCATCCACCTGTTCTGCTCCCCACTCTCTGGCCTATACCCCAGTTCTTGTATACAGACATAAATAAATCTTTTTTAAAAAGAGAGAGAGAGACTAGGGATAAAGAGAGAGCGGAAGAAGAATGCAGAACAGCAGAACATCGAGTGACACTTTTCCGTTGTTCTTGTTGCAAGTGATGGCTGTGTTGCTCTGCGCCTGCATTCCACAGACCACGGACCTGGGGTGTGTACCTGACAACACTGCAGGTACTGCTCACGGCTCTGCTGAGGTGAGGACATCTCTGTTTTGAAGATAAGGAAACAGAGATGAAGGCCAGGATGCCGGGCAATGACCTGGTGAGTTGCAGGCCCATTCCCCGCTGTGTCTCACAGAGGACCAGAATCTTTCCTTTACTGTTTCATGGCAGCTGTGGGCCCTGCCCGACCAGCAGCCGCTGGGAGCAGGCCCAGGGCTGTGAGAGCTGTCTCCTGCCCTCAGAAGGCCCTGGGACTGCCACTCACAGCTGGGTGAGAGGGACCAAGCCCCAGGAAGGCTGACTCTGAGGTCTCCTGGGGAAGGACCCCAGGGACAGGTGTGTTACCAAGTGCTTCACATGTGCTCTCATCACAGCAGGAGGAGGCAGGGCTTGCCCCTGGCAAATCAGGGAGGCTGCAGTGTTGGGGGTTTCTAAAGACATGCAAATTCAACGAGCTCACATAGGCTAGGGGTTAATTTCCAAAACAATAGAAGAGCTGTATAACTCTAGAACAACAACAACAACAAAATCTTAAGCAGGGTAAAACTGGGGCCTCCCTGGTGGCCCAGGGGTTAAGTCCAGCACTATCAAGTTACCTGCAGCTACCTCAGCACTAGTTCCATCCTGGGCCTGGGAGGGGACCCACATGGCGCAGCAGACCTCTCCTGTCTCCCCTCTGCCCCCTTCAGCAGTGTATTTCAGTAGATTTACCTGTTCTGCTTTGCACTCTGTTGTGGTGAATCACCCTCCTGTACCTCTGGCCTACAGCCCAGCCCTTGTATGCATAAATAAAATAATGTTTTTTTAAAAAATGGGCAAAAGACCTAAATAGACAATTCTCCAACAAGACATCCCATGGCCCACAGACACTTGAGAAAAGCTCAATCTTACTTATTCTCAGGGAAACGCAAATCAAAACCACAGTGAACTCCCCCCCACTCCCCAACCCCCACCTCTACCCAGCCCCTGCCCTGCCAGAGGGTGGCCCTCCTCAGGAGGATGGAGACACTTCCCAAGGCCAGAGCTGGCTGGTCAGTGGCCCCAGGTGTGAGGTGGGTGCAGGGAGCCCCTTGTGCTGTGTTTAGCCATCCCGATCCTTCACCCTGAAGCCCTGGCCCCTCAGCTTGCTTCCCGGGTGCGCTCTGTCAAATGGCATAAAGCTTCACCCCATTCCCCAGCCCAGCGCTTCCCCATTCCCACCTGCCAGCCTGGAAATAGAGGCGGAGCGAAAGAACATGAGGCTGTGAGGCAGCAAGGCCAGTATGCAAGAGACCCCTTCACCCCACCCCACAGCAGGCACACCTGTGAGGTGTCAGGGCCCAAATGGCTCTGTAGATGCCAATTCACTGGAGCCTTTGTAACAGGGGGTCCCCAGGAAAAAGGGAAGTTCCAGGTCCCCTACCTCACACAAAGGAAGAACAGATCCTGGGGAAGTCATAGCAGCCTGCTGGGGTCCCCCTGTAACAGGGTGGTCCCCAGGAAAGGGGGAAGGTCCAGAATCCCGGTTCAGCCCTAAGTGGGTGGAGCTGAGCAGAGATAAGAAGATTCTGCAGAGAAGAGAGGAGGGGAGAAGGAAGGAAGGAAGAAGGAAGCAGCAAGGAGACCTGGAGGAGGCATGGGGAGCAGAGGGACATGTGAAGAAACTGCGCTTGCTTCTTGGTCCTGGACTGGTTGGGACAGATGCGGGTGAGAGACCCACAGGGAGCTTAACAATGGCAGCTTTCATCTTGACTTTGATTTTGCTCTTTTCCTCCCAGATTTGTCTGACTCTTCCTGACACTTTTCGATGGGTCTCCACTGTAAGGTCCTTTAGCTTTGGGCATTGCTTTGGGCCAATCCTATTTGGCTGGACTTTTACCTCAAGGAGATGGGTCACTTTGGATGTTTAACTTAGTAACTCTGTTCTTTGTTCTTTCTGTATTGTACCCTACTTGTATTAAAGTTCCTTTCCATGAAAGGCCTTATATGTTTGTCTTGATGCGGCGGATGGCAGAACCCATTCAGAGAGGGCCAGGTTTGGGCGTTCTGGAGTGCCCCTCTCCCTGCCCTGTAACACCCCTGCCCAGCCATCTGCCACCCTCTGCCTGTTTGGTCCAGCCAGGGCCATGGCCAGCATACACCCAGCTGGCAGCTCCAGGTTTGTCCACTGGACACTGCAGTGAAAGTTGGTCGCCCATCCCCAAGCCAGTACTGGGCACAGCCTGCTGGGAGATGACCCACACTTGGGGTCACCTGTCCACAGAGGATGGAGGAAGTGGGTCAGAGGGGGGAGACGGAGTCCCTGCTGTGGTTTTCATTTCTCCCAAAGTTCTGCCAACTATGTCATCAACCCCAGTGATGGAATCACCTGAGCGAGGAGGAAGGAATCTTTATTCCAGGGTGGGAAGGACAAAGACTGGCAGCTGAGTTTGCAAGATGAAAAAGGTCACCATCCAGCCTGTCTTCTCTAGGGGAGAGAAGCCTGACAAAAGTCAGAGGGGAGGGGACTTGAAAGGTGTGGCCTTGGGGTCACAGAAACCATCCCAGTTACGCTGCTACACTCACCATATGCAAGTGTCACTCGTCATATGAAAACCCGAACGAATCCATAAAAACACCACTTTGGGGAAAAACAACAGCACCTCTGCGCTGTCTCCTTATTAGCTGGGTATGTGTGAGCAGGTTCTGCAACAGTTCAGGCCATTTTCCCATTCTCAACAATGCCAGACATTTGCTTTGTTCCTACAGGGATCAAATGCTTTTTTCTCTCTCTCCCCTTTAACGTTTTAAGGACTACTTTAACATGGTGAATCATGAGGAACTTTGGGTTTCTCTCACTCGAGTATCAGATGTTCCATAAATACCTCCTCGATTTTGTTGACAGATTGATGGATCCGGGATCGCGGGGGGCTGGGGTCCCCCTCACACCTACCAGGTCAGGTGCACGCACGCCACGTGGGGCCCCGCGGGCCGCTGCCCGCAGCTGCATCCTGAAAGCCCCGCGGACCCTCTGGTCCTCCTCGCCCCACCCCCGCCTTGCCGAGGATTCCTTTATGAGGTCACCACCCGGCTCTGTCTGCACCATTTGAGTTATTATTCCCTTTGCGGTCATTTGTGGGAGTGGAGGACATTCAAGGACAGAGGAGGCTTCTCGCTTCAAATAAAGCTTCTCCTCTCAATTAGAAAAGGCGAGGAGCAAAGAGAGCGTGTGTGAGGGGACCCCAAGCCCCGAACTCAGGTAGCCAAGTAGCGCCCCCACCCCTGGCCCCCAGCCTGGAGATGAGTCATGCCCCCGAACTCAGAAGCGGAACAGCTTCCAGAACCTTCCCCAGGACGGCCCTCCGTCTACATGAGTCTCCAGTGTCCCCACAGTGATGAGGCTGGAGGCAGGGTCATCGCTGCTTAGGCCAGGTGTGAGCTGGGTCATGGCTGTGTCCACGACCCCCCCGCTGGGGGCACCTGCCGGGCATTCCCCCCTGCACCCCAGCGTGCCTCCTGACCGCAGAGGGAAGCCCTTCCCGACCTAGGCTTGGCGCAGAGCAGCCCAGCGGTGAAGTCACGTCCGACCACCCTCTCGGCGCTCCTGGTATGAATCAGCCTCACAGACGCCTCCACCCGGAGTTAATTCTATTGACAAGCGGCCAGGAAACGGCCGGGCCACCTGCTCCTCGACCCCTCGCGGGCAGCGGCACTGCGCCCCCTCCGCTCCAGGCGCCGCTGAGCCCAGGTGCAACCAGGAGGAAGAAGCACCCAGAGGCCGTGGAGGTCGCTGGAGCCGCCCAGGAAGTCTCTCGCCTGGACCCCGAGTCGGGCCGCAGTGCCCACAGAGGCGTCCTGGACGAGAGCACCTCGGAGCCGGGAGAGGCTCCGGGAGGAAGACCCGGTCTCCACCAAGTATAGAAGACCCGAAACTTCAACCACGATAGTTGATGTTCTGGTTCATGTTTTATTGAGATTCCTCCTCAGGTTTCCGTTCAAGCACGCTGGAATAATCTCACGCTGGGCCCGGACATCTGGGGACTGGATGGGAATGAAGGGATTCTCCGCAGAGTCAGTAGGTCCACACAGGATGGCCCGCAACGCGGCAAAACGCAGAGGCGCCTAAGCCCTGGAGTTACCCAAGTGGGGGCGGCGGGATGCCCCATGGGGAGGAGGGGCTGCTGGGAGGAGGGCTGGCTCTGAAGCCCTGCCTCCTGAGGTGGTACCTGCGGGCAGGTTACTGAGGCTCTGGTCCAGTCACCCCCTGCAAGGAACAGTGGTCAGCCCAGGCCAGAGCCCCGGTGGGGCTAGGTCAGCCTGTTGAAACCGCGTCTCACTCGGATTCCTCCTCCTCGGTCCTTCCTCCTTGTTTCCTCCCTGCCTCCCTCAAATCACCCGCACACAGGGAATCTCAGCCTCTCTCTCCCCGGAGGACCCCACCGAGAACAGGCGGGCACAACTGTATCGGTTAGAACTTCAAAATCAATCATTACAAGAGTGTTCTTGATTAGAAAAAACATTAAATACATTATGCAGAGATTTAGAACAGTAAAATATGTCACCAAATGGATTACTTAATACATCCCTCTCCCTACATAGATAGATGCATAGTAACTTAAAAAATAGTCACAAATATCCCATTATTTAGAATTTTAGATGTTCATTTTTAAAAATTATATCATACACTAGATCCCTCAAATATGTGTGCACACAGCATAAATTTTTTTTACTAAAAAAGATATTTTTAATAGCAACAAGCATCATTCACTGAATTGTGTCTGTTAAGTCAGGATCACACCTGAGAAAATATTGGCTTTCGGTCCCTTATTAAACTCATCGCCATGGGACACCTACGTAAAAGTCACAAGTGAAATAAACTCTAGTCCAGTGATGTCGGCCGTGTCATCGGACACACTAAGCCCTGGGCGGGAAAGGATGGGGGGGGAGGGAGCTTTGGTGTTTCCCATAAGGATTAGCAGCATCAGAAGGAAACGTGACAATGTCTGTGCAATAGAAGGGTGGAAAACGGATGTCATATTTCTCCACATACTTGGGAGATTTTGTTATCGAAATGCATAGAGTAGCCCCCACTTATCCCCAGTTTCACCTTCCTCCATTTCAGTTACCCACCTGTCTGAAAATACTATGTACAAAAAAAAAAATACTTCGAAAGACAGAGAGAGCACATCCATATAACATTGATTACAGTATATTGATCTAATTGTTCTCTTTTATGACTAGTTGCGGTTGTGATTTCTTGCTGTACCTAATTTACAAATTAAATTTTACCATATGAATGTTTAGAGGAAGACATACCTGCCAGAGTGCACGGCTACCTGTGGGTTCAAGCATCCAGTGGGGATGCTCTACCTCCCACTGTTATAGAATAGGGAGAGGGGCACTCCAGAACGCCCAAACCTGGCCCTCTCTGAATGGGTTCTGCCATCCGCCGCATCAAGACAAACATATAAGGCCTTTCATGGAAAGGAACTTTAATACAAGTAGGGTACAATACAGAAAGAACAAAGAACAGAGTTACTAAGTTAAACATCCAAAGTGACCCATCTCCTTGAGGTAAAAGTCCAGCCAAATAGGATTGGCCCAAAGCAATGCCCAAAGCTAAAGGACCTTACAGTGGAGACCCATCGAAAAGTGTCAGGAAGAGTCAGACAAATCTGGGAGGAAAAGAGCAAAATCAAAGTCAAGATGAAAGCTGCCATTGTTAAGCTCCCTGTGGGTCTCTCACCCGCATCTGTCCCAACCAGTCCAGGACCAAGAAGCAAGTGCAGCTCTTCACATGTCCCTCTGCTCCCCATGCCTCCTCCAGGTCTCCTTGCTGCTCTCCATTTTGCTTCTTTTCCCCCCCTTCCTTTTATCTTCTATATTTTGTCCAGCATCTTCTTATTCCTGTTCCTCCACCCCACTTAGGGTGGGATGGGGATTTTGGACCTTCCCCCTTTCCTGGGGACCACCCTGTTACACCACTACTTTTTTCTCTTTCTTCCCTAAAAATAGGAATTCTAATGTTATGGATGCAAGACACAGGGAGATGCATTCACTGCTCCCTGCAGCTAAGCATGCCCCTGGGACCGAGCCCGATCCGACCCATGGGGTATATGTAACTTCCGGTAGTGTTCCAAAGTGAAGTGACAACCATTGCAGAGGATGGCCTTCTGATTGGGGTGAAAACATGGGGCCACCACTTTGGGCAGTAAGTTGGCCCCTGGGATCATCAAGTGGCAGGACTGAGTCTTGATGCCAGGTAACCGTACACAGCCTGGTCATGACCCTCTGCTTATCTAAACACGAAGGTCTGCCCAGTCTTCATAGAATCCCTGTGTTTAGGAAGTGTGGGGACACCTGCCTAGTCATAATATGTAGATGAACCTAGTCATAATAAAAACAGTCATTATAAACCTCATTAATTCCAGATTGCCCACACTTACCTTACTTTCGAGAGATGACACAGCTTTCATTTAAAAACCTCTTAAGAGGGAGAGAGCACAAATACCTGCTAAGTAAAGCACTTAATCACCAGAGTGCACTTTCTGCACGGATCCCAGTGAACAGAATCAGGGTGGTTATCACATAACCTCCGAATACCATGTAACCAGTCACACGAGAGATAATTGGTTTGCATCTGTGGGTTAGGAACTGGTAACATAGGAATTCAGAAAATCTCTTGTACTGATTGATGATCATGACTCATTGCTTGGTTTTACTTTACAGATCAATTTTTCACAGCAGGTCATAAAATGCTTGAGACTCATAACAAATGCTTTGCATTCGATGAATATTTCGACACATTTTGAGATTACTTATTAAAGCTCTAGTTGCATTGTAGAGTTCATAATTTAATAGGGAAACCTGGATTTTTCTTTAATGAATGTCCAGCTCAAAGCACATGGTGTAGTTTAGCCAGGTGATTAAAAGCAAAAATGATTCTTTTGTGTAGAAGAAAGACAGTGACTGAATTTTAGCAATATCAAACTATCATCACATTCCTCGCTACTTCCCCCAACTTTGAATAGAGAGTAAGAAGTAAGATGTAGCTTTCAAGTGAAGATTACAGACTAGACACACCTTGAGCATCTCATTATCTGGTAACCTCATGAAACAACAGGAAAGAAATGTTGTAAGACATAAAAACACCAAGCACAGAGGGGACTAGGAAAAGAGAGAATTTGGAGTTAGGAAATGGGAGCATGCCGAAGAATACCTAGAAGACACTAGGGAAATGAGCACCAGCCCAACACCATCCTCGGCCCTCTAAAAGGCTCAGAAATGCTGGTGTACTTTCTAGGGTAAGTAAAAGAGAAGAAATACAGACCGTAGTTTATATTCAGAGCTGCAAAAACATAATTCTGTGAGAGTTTGCATTCTAGTTGTCGATACTTCCCAGGTGCTCAGATCTCTAGAACCCAGCTTTTATTCTCCAGGGTGGACACTAAAAGGTTATTCTTCAGGTATTCTGAGCAGCCCAAGAAGAATCCTCTAAAGATATTTGTATCAGAGAATCTCCTATAAAAAGTCCATCCTTCTTCTTACTCTCTGTCTGACACCTGACAGTGAGGACCAAGGCCAAATCATCCAGCCATATTTCTCAGGCTTCTCAGATTGATTCAAAAAGTGAATGAAGACTCAGACTTCTCAAGAGACATTTTGGAAGCAGGGAGACGAGACGGCAGCAAAATACCTTTAAACTCACAAGGAAAGTGTCTTCTATGATGGTTCGTTTTGTGCCAACTTTACTAAGTCATGGGATATCAAGATATTTGGTCAAATATTATTGTGGGTATTTTTGTGAAGGTGTTTGGGGTAAGATTAACACTTAAATGGGTTGAGTGAGCAAAGCAAATTGCTCTTATGTAAATAGAACTCATCCAATCAATTGAGAGCTTTAACAGAACAAAAAGGGTAAAAAAAAATATTCTCCTTGTTTGTCTTGGAAGTCAGATGCTGACTTTTTTTCTGCCTTCAAACTGACTGAAGCTTGGGGTCTTGCCGATCTTAGTTCTGTTAGCCTTTAGCAGGGCAACACACATCGACGCTCCTGGTTTCCAGGTCTTGGGACCTGGTGTTAAACTCAGCCACCAGCTCTCCTGGAGCCGACTTGCCAGCTCGCCCTGCAGATCTTCGGACTTGCCAACCTCCATGATTGAGTGAGTCGGTTTCCTATAATAACCAAACACTCATCTATTTATCAATCACCTATTTCCTTCTTGCCTCCCTCCCTCCTTCTCTCCCTCCCTCTCTTACTTTGCTCCTTTCCAGATAGCGCTGGTCAGCTATCTATCAATCTGCCTACTTACCTACCTATCTATCTTCACATCCTCTTGGTTCTCTTTCTCTAGAGAATTCTAATACACCAACTTAGGAAGTCAAATACTAATACAGCATGAACAAAGAATAATGATATACAAAAAAAAACACTGCCTCCTTTTTTCAGAGAACTAGAAAAGCATGGCCTCCACTAAGGAAATAACAACAAAAAAGGCTGTGGTTGGAGTTTAGAGGGAGAAAAAAGAAAACAAAAGATACAGGAAACAGAGACAAGGCTGTCCCTAGAATGATGGTTTAGAACTATCCCAGTAATGGTTCTGGAGCATAATGTAGCTTGGATTAAACCAAAATGCTCCATCAGAGACATCTCCTGGGTGATGAAAATTGAATGCTGGATTTTTTTTCATTGAGAGGCTATTCAGGAAATTGGGAAGGAGCTTGGGGAGGCTTAGTAATAAAGTATATTTTATAAGTCAACCAGACAAGTGGAATTAAAAGTTCTGTAAGTGAGAGAATGTGTAAGGTGTAACAGGCCTCCCTTCTCAAAAACACTGAATTTTACTTTCAGTTACAACTGTAGGCTATGAAACTGCCAAGATTCTAACACCTTTGACCAAGGACAATGGCAACTTCATCGGATTCCACCCACTATGATTGGAAATGTGTGACTGGAGTACGCTGAGCAGCACCCAACTACATGTTGCTTAAAGGAAGACACAAAGGAGCACTAAGTACGCGTCTTCCACAGTAGGAAATCAGTAAGACCTGAAACTGAAAAACCGAGAAACTATAGGAGAAGCATGTTCCCTGGAAAGATGGAGGCAAATGATCAAGCGACAACAAAATTGTGAGAGCCGCTGGGAGGGTGGGTCCTTAGAGATGGGAGTAGGACCATTCTGCTCTTGTCCTGTTGAGATATGTGCATCTCCAAATGATTTTGTCCATTTTCCTGTAATAAAAATTTCAGTTAACTTTAAAGAGAAAAACTGGGCCTCCCTGGTGGCGCAGTGGGTTCAGCAACGCACTATGAAGCAAACTGTAGCCACTGCAGCACGAGTTCGATCCTTGCCGCCAGCCAAGGAGGTGACCCACATGGCGCAGCAGACCTCTCCTGCCTCGCCTGCTGCTTCCCTCAGCAGCATATTTCCATCGATCTGCCTGTTCTGCTCCCCGCTCTGTCTCTGGTGAATCCTCTCATGGACCCCCACCTCTGGCCTGTACACCAGTGCTTGTCTGCATAAATAAATAAATCTTTAAAGAGAAAAACTACTAAAACCAGGAGTCAGGGAGCAATAAGCTCCTGATTCCTGATGCTATAACAGTGCAACTAGTGCTCTTATGCTTAGTGAATTCCAGAAGACTTAAAGCCAGCAGACTTCAGATCAGCTTGAGAATCAACCAGATGAGTTCACATCAGTTTTGTCTCGTGACCCTTTGTTGTACAATCCAAAATATCTTGCCCGTTAAGGGGCACATGTTTATATATCCAAGTAGAACTTTCACCAAGAAGTATAAATCATTTGTCATGGATGAAGAAAACATTCATAGTTAATAATTAAATCAAATGAAAACCTGAACTAGACTAAACAATGCTGGAGAATGCTAAAGGATCAGTGGAAACAAATCATAATTTTACAAAAGTGTATGTTCCTGTATATTTTGTTTTAAGTTGGGTGTGCTACTTGCATATGCTGTTTGTGGCAATGTTATAATTTCTATACTTGGCTCCTCACACAAGTTATTCTATCTTTTATAGGGAAAAAGGCATACTTGAGTGTGAAAGCATTCTTGTTTACTCTCCAGTTGACCAAGATGCGATTCTCTCATTGGCTCATATTACAGAACAACAACTATTAACCTGCCTTAGAAAAGAGATTTTTGCCAAATTTACCTGCAAAATGCCCACCAAAATTTTAGTCTTAAGACTGAACCAGGAAACATAAACCTATAAAGAAATGGAAAGTACCATCAACACAAAGTTGCCTAGTAAATACAATATGATGGTTAGTTGATCTACAGGAGACTTCCACTGGGAGAATATTTTCACCTTGAGAAGAACATTCTCAGTGGGAAGGAGAAAATGAAGCCAGGCTGCAGAAGACTAAGAAGATGTAGGAAGTGTGGAGTTACAGGTACCAATTCTTGAAGATATTTACTATCTTGGGATAAACATAATAGCAGGAAAATGTAGGGTCAAGAAGGTTTGTTTTTGTTTTTCACATTTATGTTAAGATGAATTTCCTTCTTGGCTTCATTCAAAAGCTCATATAGACAAACTAGAAGAAAGGAGTGATTTGGTATGCACTGGAAGGGGAAAGGGAATGAGATGAAGAAGGAGGAAGACAGGCAGGGAGGAAGAAGAGCTGGTGTGCTAAGCATCATGCCAGGGGCCGGTAGGCAGCCCTGCGTCAAGTGGGGAAATGAAGATGAGAGAGAACGGCTAGTAGCAGAAACAGGATTCAAGTCCAGTCTGAGTTCATAGTAAAACATGCTCATGACGTCCATCCTTCACACCTCACAGGTAACACTTACCCAGAACTGTCATTCCATTGTTTGGGGACTAAGGGAAAATTTGAAAAAGATGCCCATACCATTTGTTAATGATCCAATGAAACCATTTCTGAAAAGCAGAATTTGGATGAAAGAGGAGTTAGGCCAGAACCCAGTGCACAAATGGATATAATGCAGGGAATTGCTCCCGCCAGCCCTTCAAGCATCTCACATCTTCACTGCCTGGATGCGTTCGTTCACTTAATATGGCGGGGCCCTGGAGTTGGTTATATCCCACAACAAACTACAAGTGCTTCCGGCATACTCCTTTACTTCTGCCTTTCTAAGCCATTCCTTGGCCCCTGCTGAAGGTGCCCCTGAGACATTTCAACCAACACAATGAAAGGTGAAACTGCACACAGCAGATTTGTTAAACCAGACTCGCACATTCAGAAGGAAATCTCACCCCCGAATAGCATGGCCATTAGCAAACAATATAATATTTATTAAGCACTCGACCGCCTGGAGTACACTCTTGTAACCAGTAAAGATTAGGAGTTAAAGGCCATAGGAAATGTGAATTTTCCTTTTGTAAAGGCAGACAGGGAGTTAGGCTGAAATAGTGCACACTCTCTCAGAAAGGGATCGTTTTCCACATGGCCTCAACGCAGTCGTTCAAGACCCTCAGCCCTCAGGAGATGTCGTGCTGGCTGTCTTATCCATCAGCTCTTCCTCTAAGTCTAAACTCAACTCCCCTCCCAGGAAGTGAAAACACTTGGAAGTGAATCAAGTTGAGGTTCTTCAAGGATATGTATCTCGAAGATTCTATTCTTGGCACCTCCTGAGACAGCTGCTAGCTCTACCTGGCATGTGGAAGGAGGTGCCCAACAGATGTTTGCTGAGATTATGAATGAATGAGTTCATGAAGAAATGACTGGAGAGCATACCACTGAGAATGAAGGGAAATGAACATTCTGGATAACTGAATTAAGAATCAGGACATGCAAGTGGTAGCCAAATTGAGCAAAATCAAGACATTTGAGCTGAGTATCCCATTGATGCCTAATTATAAAGCTTCTGTGCTCAACATCACAATTAAGGGTCTACTACATAGATAATGGTTTCTCTAACCCACAGGTGTTTTGCCTCAATCTTTTATTCTGTTGGAGAACTTCCCCATCTTTCTTGCCATGGAGTGCTCACAGCCCCAGCTGGGGACTGTGGTTTTTCATGACATGAGTAGACAAAGTCCATCTCCACTTCAGAAATACAGTTGGCTCCGATCATGCGCTGGTGCATTCGGATAAATGCTCATGATGGACCCCAGTCTTGAAATGTTCATGGTCAGTTTGAATTAATAGAAAATTTCACTATGAATCGTGAAATGCTATGCAGGCTTCAAGAGAGACCACCAGCAGAAACATTGGTCTAGGTTCTGGAGACTTCTCAAGGAGAAAATGGATGTTCTGAATGCTGAAGGGTAGACATATCCACGGGGCAAAAGATGGGCAAGACTTTCATGTCATTTGTAAAAAGAGGTGGTTATTTTGTTTCCAACCTTCTTGATATTTTGGATTTTTAAGAGTTTTCTTCCATAAATACGACCTAAGTCAATGTTCCTACTCTGTGGATTCTAAAACATGGGGCTCCCTATCACTTTGCAAAGAGAAGGCCCTGTTGACCTGGCCCAGGGAGACCTTGACTCTTTCATGCAAATGCATCTTTCTCCTCCTGTGGCCAAGGACCTCTGTTATTGCCGCATGTTTGTTCAAGTGGTGAGGAAATATTAAATATCACACATTCTCAGCAGACACCAGACAGTAATTATCAACAGCTGGCAGCGGTGGGAGGCTGAGAGAGCAGAAGAGTCCTCTCAGCTGGGGTCTTGTGCCATGCCCCAGGCCGCTCGTTGGCCCCAGACCTGGCTCGACAAGATGGAGTTAACTACCGCCGTCCCTCTCCCCTTTGCACACCATCTTAACCTCCTCAGCATCCATCTCAAGCAACTCACTCTAGGCTCCCTGGGAGATTGAACTGTGTGCTGAAATCATTTAGACTTCCTCCAGAGAAGGGAAACACCATCAGGAGGATTTTGAGTGTCTTAGGAAATGCAAAGAACACTTCTGGCAAATGGATATAATTCAATTCAGCAAGGGTCTATCAAAAAGCCCCCGGTGCTCTACATCACAGACAAGCAATTGGGAATGTAGAAATAGAATAGTACAAGCTGGTCCTTGAACAATTAATATCTCTGGAGGAGACAACGATTTACAATGTTCTAATTGCAGTGAGGAAGTAAATGTTCTAGGTATTGTGTCCTTTAAAAAAAATGTATGGGGCCTCCCTGGTGGCGCAGTGGGTTAAACAACGCACTATGAAGCAGACCGCAGCCACTGCAGCACGAGTTCAATCCCTGCTGCCGGCCAGGGAGGGGA
>JAGFMF010012216.1:2769447-2804643 GCA_019455555.1 Galemys pyrenaicus
TCTCCTGCTGTGCCCACTGCTCCCCTCAGCAGTGTACTTCTGTTGATCTGCCTGTTCTGCTCCCTGCTCTCTGTGGTGAATCCTCTCACCCCCCACACATCTAGCCTGTACCCCAGTGCTTGTATGCATAAATAAATAAATCTTTAAAAAAAACTGTTATGAATTCAGTCTGGAGCAGAAGGTGTGGAGTTAGGAGAGCTGATTCAAGAAAGGCTTCAAGCAGAGGCAACACCTAATCTGTGCCCATTAATAAGAATATATTTTCCTTCAAAGATGACGGGTGACAGGCATTTGGCACTGAAGGAGACAGACAAGCTCTCTGCCGTGTGAAATGTCTAGTGTCTGAGGAATAGGAAGTCTAAAAAGGTGGTCCACAGGGAAAGGTGATGTTCTGGGTTCCCTGCATCACCCAAGGAAGGGTGGAGCTCAGCAAGAAGGAGAAGCTGGAGACGAGAGAGAGAAGGAAGGCGAGAGCAGGGAGGGACTTGGTGGAGGTACATTGAGCAGAGACCCATACAAAGAAGCTGCACTTGCTTCTTGGCCTTGGACTTGTACTAGGGACTTGGGGTCATGGAAGGAGACACTCTAAACAGACATGGGTGAGAGCCCCGTGGGAAGGTTAATGACAGTGTTTATCTTGATTTGATTTTGCTCTTTTCCTTCCAGACTTGCTTGTCCCCCTCTGCCCCTTCCCTATGGGTCCCCACCAGAAAGTGCCTTAGAGTTGTGACAAACTTGGGCCTTAGCTGTCCTGCTTTGGGCCAACCCTGTCTGGCTGGGGATGGGTAACTTTAGGTGTTTTGTATGAAAACTATCATCTATTCTGCCCCTTCTCTTTATTGCACACTTGTCTTTTTCTTGATTTTTCTTCTGCTTGGAATGTCCACTTTCACTCTGCCCATACCAGTTCTTCAAGACTCACCTCATGCCTCTTCCTTTCCAAGAACTACTCCATAGTGACCTCCGCCATTTCCTCAGCCCCTGGATTTGTTCTCACTGTCAACAGATTGTGAACTTCTTGAGAACAGAGACTAGATTGGTTTCATCTCTCATTCCCTCTTAGATTTCACCATGACTGTTTGATCAATATTTACTGAATGAGCAATGAGAGCTTATGTGCTCGAATTTTAGAAAGTCCAAATACACAGGACCTTATTTTTGACTTCTCTCAAATCTACCAACCTTGCTAAAAATAAAACGTGAGACTAAAACAACTTTTCTTTTAAAGACACCCCAAACTCCTAACCCTATACTCAAGTGTTCTGAAAATGTGTGGCGCTTTTGCATCTTTCGGTTCCATGAAACCCAAAGCAGTTTGTTCTCCTTGCCATTTCGAAAGATAAATAGGACTTGTGGAGAAATTATGCAAACTTTCCCTGGAAAATAAAAAGATTTCTAAAAATCCCACAGGCAAACCTCTGGAAAGCCAAAATCAACTAGCTTCATTTTACATGCAGAACTTTCTACACCTCACTATAAAATAATGTGGATGATTAAATCACACTGAAATTTAAGAAAATCAAGGTACCACACATCACCAAGGAATATTAGATGTTATACCTATGTGTGTCTGTATATGTCACAAACACTAGTAAATAAGAATAGCATCTTTATGCAAGTGAATGAATAAATGGACGAATCAGAGAACATGACCAATATTTTTTATACAACTGGCATCAACACTGCAAAAGCAGAGAGTGACTGTTCTCTCAGCAACTTGCTCACAAGACCTGTGACTGTACAGAGTCTCTCTGGAATGGTCTCTCCTGTCTAGAATACCTGCAACAAGTTTTAGCTTAAATCCTACCTTCTCCGAAAAGCTTCTGGCCCTGGACTGGTCCCTCCGCTCTTCCACAGCTCCCCAAGGGAGCTCAGGGCAAGCATAGCGATGATACTTCTTCACGTGTGTCTGCTCCTCACTGCGCTGTGGCCGCATGAGGGCGAGGGCCTAGTACTTTCCCTTCCAAATCCCAGTCTAACTCCATGTTTTGATCCACGGTAGGTGATTTTTGATGAGTAAATGAGTGAGTGAGTGAGTGAGTGAGTGAGTGAATGAATGGATGGATCCCAAGAATAGAACGACCCTGAAAATATATTTTCCATCAAAGAACACAGCAATAAACAGCTCCTACTTTGTCCAAAGGGTCTTTTGCTAAACACAGTATCAAAATGTTCTGCAAAGCACTGCAAACTTTCAGTCTGAATAGCATGTTCCTCCTAAAATTAAAATAGACACCCCTCCCTTAAAATATCAGCCATTTTATACCAGCAAATAAACACTCAAATGACATGTTTTTCTATTAAAAACTCATGGGCCTTAAATTTCTTTTTAATCACAGGCTTTAGTATTATTACACGTGTTCCATTAACAGGCATATCCAATGAATTCCCTTTCATAAACACTAGTAAGTTCAGTGCAAACCAGCCAGGTGATTAATTTATAATTCTTGACACATTAGGGAGGTGGGCTGGAGCTAAGAAGTAGCAAGCAAGCCCTAGGATGGACTGCCTCTTATGCCAGCTCCACGGACACACACAGAGAAGGGCTCTTGCAAACACCTGAACGTGCACACACTCACCACCCATGAACACCCACTGCACGAACTGGCATCAGATCCAAATTTGACAAATCAATGCCTGGAGGCAAATAGCTGAGCCTAAACTGTTGCAGGTTCCTTTTCCCATAAAAATAATAATAATGAATAAAAATAGTTGGAGTTTGGCCAGAGCCTGCAAATGCAACACAATTTCTAAATTCGGCATCCTCCTTCCCCCACCCACATACCCCCCACTTGCTCCACCACCTCCTTCTTGCCTCTCTAGGTGGTTACTGTATCTCCACTGAAAAGTCACCTAAAAGTTACTCCAACCTGCGGTGGTGCCAGTGCCTCTGAGGCAGTTTCAAAGACAAGAGACTGGGGTTGAAGAGTCAATAAATGACTGTGTGATTTTAGGGTACAATTCTCCTCTCGATGCTACGCATGCCTTTCCATATGATTAAACAAGGAATTTGGCTATAAGGAAGCCTTTCCCTTTTTGTTGCAGTTTATTTATTTCTTTTTTAATTTATTTATTTATGCACACAAGAACTGGGGTATAGGCCGGAGGCGCAGGGGATAAGAGGAGTCACCAGAGACAGAGTGGGGAGCAGAACAGGCAGATGGACTGAAACACACTGCTGAGGGGAGCAGTAGGGAAGCAGGAGAGGTCTGCTGCACCCTGGGGGTCCCTCCCTGACTGGGGATCAAACTTGTTCTGCAGTGGCTGTGGCTGCTTAACCCCTTGCGCCACAAGGGAGGCCTTTGTCACAGTTTAAAGTATGAGCTCTGGAGCCAAGCTGACAAGGGTTTCAGTGCGCACCCCTGATTCATCCGTTAAACAGAGATGCTGACCCTGTTGTGGGAAGGCAGTAAGATGCTGGTGGGAGGTGAAGATGTAACCCTCTAAATATGTGTAGTCCTGTAAATCAGCAAAAGTGAATAACTACACTGTGGTGGTGACAGAGCCACCCCCAAAGCGACCTTGACGGTGAGGCCTTCAGGGACCACTCCATGAGCATTGAGAAAACGGCCTGGCCCCTAGTCAGTCCTATTTAAAGTTTATTTGCTATTACATTAGGAACACTCAGAAATTATTTCTGGAGGCCATACTGTTGACACTTTCTGTCTCACTTCTGTGTTTCAGAGAAAAGCGGGCCATAAACTGAAGCTGAAGCCTTCACATGTACGTCTGATGACAAGGGAGGCCCTTGGCACCCTAATCCCTAACACCAGAGGCTCTGGACGGCACAAATCATTGAGGTCTGCTGAGCTGAGTTTCTGGTGCTGCAGGGGGGCTGAGGCACAGGGGAGATTGGGCAATGGGGATTCTGGATGCTGGCACCACGGGGAGGGCACACCCCCTCCAGGCTTGGCCTCATGTCCCAATTTACGGTCACCATAAATATCCCAGTGACAAACAGCGACTAAATTAATATGGAAGCTGAGCTGCTTGAAAAACCCTGCAAGGTGGTCCATCATGGACACTGGTGGGCATGCTGGAGAGGCGGTGGGTCGCTCTCCCGATCTGCATGGTCATGGAATGGGAGGAAATGCCAACGGTGCAGAAACCTTCGCTGGACCCAAAGCCCAGAACAGAAAAACAAACTCAATTCAATGATTCAGCCTCCCAGTATCCTCGCTCTAAGGTGATTTCTTCCTAAATGAGTCACTGGAAAGTGCTCTTTCAAAAATAGGTATTGACTTTCCTTTTATAAAAGTTGGAAGACACTGCTTAGTAATAATGAGGGAAAGAATAACAGTGACGTAAAGCGAGGCGGGAGGATGAACCGCAGCACGATTCTCCTTGCTCTGCCCATTCCGCTGGAATGCAAGGACCGCGGGACCGCGCGATCTTCCGCCTCGGTCCTCGGCGCCACAGCCCTATCCCGGGAGACCCCGGCATCACAGCCCAGGAGCGTCCCCCAGAGCCTCCTGTCCCAGAGAAAGGTCTTGGCTCTGTGGACTTGTGTCAACGTGTGTTCAACCCAAAGGGTTCATCAACCTCAGTCTTCGTCCTCCGTGGTTTTAGGCTGTCCCGCCCCAGCAACCGGTGGAGATAGAGGGGCTCGGCCCTTGCAAACCTTCCTGGGTGGTGTCCAGCAGGTGGCTGGGGAGCAGGTAGGATAATCCGACCTGCTCAGTCCAGGTGGTATAAGGAGAGTGAAAAGATGCCTGACAGGCAAGTGTGCTTGCTAGCCACCTTTGCCAAATTGCACTCACCCATGAACTGTTTAACAGTGAACCCTCACTTAAATTATGAGCTTTAGTGAATAAGAATATTTCAAGATTGATTCACCCATTGTAACACATCCTACTCTAATGCGAGATGTTAATAATAGGAGAACAGGCATGCAGGGGGCAAGGGACCCGTGCAAACACTCTGTATTCCCTGCTCTATAAACTTGAAACCACCCTAAAGATTGTCAGTCAGTTAAAATCCAACAGCTCTAGCTCTCCCTGTCTCAAGCACAACTGCCAACATATCACACTGTCTTAGTTCAGGCTGCCATAACAGATTGCCACAGGGTAGTGCCTTATGCAACCAATACATCTCACAGTTCCAGGGGCTGGAAAGTCTGAGATCAGAGGCAGTATGACCTGGGGTGAGGGCTGGGGTGAGCTGTGTGCCATCTGCCAGGCTGCCAACTTCTCTTCCTGTCCTCACATGGCAGAAAAAGACTGAACTAGCGTCTCTACTTTTAAGGACACTCATCCCATCACATAAGAGCTCTTCCCTCAAGAAGTAATCACCTCCCAAAAGTCCCACCTAATCATCTGGTTTCTCTTCAGATATATAAATAAATCTTTTGCCTTTCACTGAAAGCCCCACCTTCTTCTATACCATCACACTGAGGATTAAGTTTCAACATACGCATGTCTCACAACTTCCAAGACTTGTGGGCAAACAGAGCATGTAGGATTTACAGAATTAGGTCGCCCAGGAATTCCACGTCTGTACACAAACCACATACTTAATTTTGATACAGATGGTATATGGTATTTTCTGTTCATTAAATTCCTCAATATAACTTTACAGTA
Organism: Galemys pyrenaicus; assembly: GCA_019455555.1. NCBI lineage: Eukaryota > Metazoa > Chordata > Mammalia > Eulipotyphla > Talpidae > Galemys > Galemys pyrenaicus. The sequence continues at coordinate 2,775,027 of JAGFMF010012216.1, forward strand.
AGAATGCTCGTCTTGTATTTCATATAGTCCCAGGGGTGCTAGGAAAGGGGATTAAGCCACCCAGCAACACTGCATGAAACTAATTAACTGGCAGAATTCACAGATGCTTACTAGGCTATGTTACTACATGCAGAGGAAGAGAAGGCGGTGGAAACTGGCCATGATGTCTAGAAAAGTACCAGTCCATATTCTGTGACAAGCACTCAGGAGGGAGTGTTGATCATCATTCCATCAGCCTGACAATGCTTGAAAGAGGCATTATCAGTATTCCTGTAACGATGAGGAACTGAGATCCAAGAGAGAAGCAACTTTCCAAGACTCTCCAGCTCATATGGAGAAAGAAATCAAGACCACCTCGAACAACCAACCTTTTCCATTTCTTCCCATGGGCCCTCAACAAGATAGTTTTTAACTAAAGGAAAATCACAATGGTAAAAAAAAAATCCATATAAAAATATCTTTTTCTAGAATAGAACTAATTTTAAAATCAGTTTCTACAAGGAAAATTCAGATTCCTTATTGACTTCCAGGGTTGGAAAAATGAGCTAAATTCTTTTATGGAACAAGGGAGAAAGATGATAATGGATGATCTTGATTGACTGCTGACCAAGTGCTAAGCATGTTATATATGTTATTTTTGTTATCTACAAAGCAAAATTGTGGGATATGTTATTATTATAGCAGAACTTCCCCAGGAAAATAAGGACAGATGGTCATTCCAAATATAAGTAATGCTCGTCACTGTGATAGATAGATAGCTCACTGATTAGAGCTCTACACCAGTAACACCACTAAGGGCAGAGGTGAGATCATATGTGAATTGAGACATTGTTGTGATGATCCAGAAGAGAGATGATGGTGGATGTGTGAGAAAGGGTCAGATTCTGGCATGTTTTGAGAATAGAAACTATGGAAGTGGCTAAAGAATTGTGAGGAGAGAGACAGAGAGCTGAAAACTATGGCTTCAAAGTCCACTTGGCTTGCTTACAGTTACAATAACCAAGTCATGGAACCACCAAAATACCCATCAAGAGATAAACGGATAGAGAAATGGTGGGATACACTGTCAGTGGAATACTACTCAGTTATGAAAAATGTTGAAGCAATGCCTTTGATAGACAACATGACTGGCTCTTAAGGTGATGATGCTAAATGGAATAAGTCAGAAAGTGAAAGTTACTGGATGGTCTCACCCATTTGTGGACTACAAATAATCAAAGAAAACAGACTGGCAAAACACAACAAAAATAGCTTTAGACTGAAAAATACAGTGATTACCAGAGGAGAGGTGAGAGGATCAGATGGAGGGCATAAGATGAGTGTGTGTGACCAGTAAGCATGAGTGAAGGTGAGTGAAGCACGTGCACATAAAAAGGGGTGAAGATGTACTCCCCAAACGATGTAGTTTTGAAATGAGTGGCAAATGGATTAAAATCTGATTAAGAGAAAGCAACCAGGCCATTGTCAAGGCCCCTAATCTCTGAGCTAGTTCATTTGACTGAGGGTGGAGTGGAGGGGAAGGAGAGGGGAGTGGAGAGGCTGTGTTTTGGTGTCTTAACCTGGAACATGTGGAGCAGGGAAGAAGCAGGGAAATGAACACAACCATTCAACATAGGTCTTTGACACAGTATCGCAGCATTGAGGACCCCACCCCACCCCCCAAACACACCAGGGTATGGGAGCCACTTCAGAAATGGCCATGCAGGCTGACACGTGGGCCGGGTCAACGTCTAATGAAGTGCACCCTTGAAGGTGGGCCAAGCAAGCGGCAGAAGCCATGACTTGTTCCGTCTCCTCATACCCCTCCCCTCTTGACCTCTTGCACCCAGGAAGGACAGCTAGTGACACTTTAGGTTTATAATCAAGACAGTGAGGGCAATGCAGGGGAATGGCAGTACATGGAGATGTGTCTTCAACACCATCTGAGGTTAGAACCTCAGTGTCCCCCATGTGCTCACTCCAGTGACTAGACGAGTAACTAATCCCCACCCCCCAAAAGGTAATGCCTGTCAGTTAACTGGACAGGGCACCTCAGGAGTGAGAGTCAACCAGCTGCTTTTTGAAGGGTAACGTCGTTATCATCATCATCATTAATTGTTATATTATTAAGACACTTATACGCCAAGAGAAAAACCAATTTTCACAAGTTTTTTATTGATGAAATTAAAACTATTATAAACATTGAGTACTTCTGTGCGATTTTAAGGGGAAAAGTAATCAGATTTTGAGGGACATTTTGCTTAGTTGGGGTCCATGCCCGTGCCTGACATCAGGTGAGGCTGTTCACCTGTGAGTGCGGCTCTGCAAGGCACCTCCACCTCCTCTCTGAACATGGGTTCGTCTTCTGATTTTTTTAACCATTAAATTAAGCCATAATCGCACACAAAATAGTTCAAAATGGATTAAAGGTTTGGGTATAAGGTCTGAGCCTAAATACATACAAGAAAACATAGGGGTATGTTTCTGAATCAGCCTTAGAGGTGTGTTTGGGGACATGACTCCCACAGCAAGGGAAACCAGGCACAAATAAGCAAATGGGACTACATCAAACCAAAACGCTTCTGCACAGGGCAAAACACTTGCATCAAAATGAAAAGAGGGCCTTCCTGGTGGTGCAAGACATAGCACTATGAAGCATCCACAGCCACTGCAGCACAAGTTCGATCCCCGGCCAGGGAGCTGACCACAGGGCACAGCAGACCTCTGCTGTCTCCCCGCTGCTCCCCTCAGCAGTGGATTTCAGTCCATCTGCCTGTTCTGCTCCCCGCTCTGTCTCTCGTGACTCCCCTCACCCCCCCAAACACACCTCTAGCCTGCACCCCGGCTCTTATATGAGTAGATAGATAAAATAAATCTTTTTTAAAAATGAAAAGACATCTTACTGAATGGGAGAAGGTATTTCTACATCCTACATCCAACAAGGGTCTAAAATATAGAAAAGATTTAAAATATAGGAAGAATGCATAAAACTCAGCAATAAAAAAAAAAGATTGAAAAATGGACAAGGGGTCTGAATAAATGCTTCTCCAAAGAAGACACACAAATGGCCAAGAAGCACATGAAGAGACATTCATCATCTCTTATTACTAGAGAAATGCACACATGTGAGAGTAGCCATCGCCCACAATGCCAGAAACACATGTGGGGGGGCCTTGGCGAGGAGGCAGCCTTGTGAGCTGCGGGTGATGTCAATGGCTCAGCCAGGAGAAAGCAGTCTTTAGAGAGACAGCCCAAAAACTTTAAAAGAAGAAATTCCCCATCCTCCAGGAGTCTCACTCCTGGGTATTCACCCAAAATACACAAAATCATAAATTTGAAGAGACAGACGCCTCCCCCCCCACCCCCATGCTTGTTGCATCTACTTACAGACGGCACGAACAGCAAGTAGCCTAAGTGTCTGTTGATTCACACATGAAGGAAGAAGATGGGACTTATATGCCCAATGGAATACTATTCAGCTATAAAAAATATAAAGAAAGCTCTTTGCTCACGAGCCAGAATGCTCACACCTCCAAATCCACTTCAGGTTTTCCTTTCTTTTTGTGTGTTGGTTTTTATATTATATCTAATGTGGTAATGTTGATTTACAGCACTCTGTTTTCGGGTGTGGGTTCGCCCCTCTGCAAATGCCTGTTACCATCCCGTGTCCACACAGAGACTGTCACCCTCCACCGCGGACCATCGAGCACCCGTGTTTCTTTTCTAAGAAAACAGCTAGTGTTCATGTAGAAGAGAGGCAGGGAGGGATGGAGGAAGGGAAAAGAGAGGGAGGGAGAGAGAGAAGAAGGCAGAGAGAAGAAAAGCCAAGTATTTAAAGGCCTATGCTAAATATTTGCAGGTCCTGTGCTAAATATTTCATACACGTCATCCCATTTAATCATATAATCCCATAAGTATGGGTGGCTGTCCTTTGTACAGGTGAGGAAGTGGCTGGCTTCAGGGCACCAGCAAATAAGCAGCAGCAACTGGCTGACTGGACAACCTCCCACAGGCAAGTGTACCTCAAAAGCCCGGCTCCTTTCCCCCTCTGCCCACTTCCTCCCACCCTGTCAAATGCACACCCCAAAGCCAGGTCTCCTCACCCTTGTATTCTTGTTTACTTGTTTGTTTGTTTTGGAGATTTACATAGAAAAGCCCATTTCTGCAGAAGCCACACTTGGATTCATCCAACATTTTCTTGGAAAACCAGGAGAAAAGACCATTTGCGAGTTCAGCGGTGTCCTGGCACTGGAAGTGGCGAGAAGAAAGGGCTCTTTGTGGCCGCGTTGCCCATGGACGTAATCTCATTTTCAGCTAATCAATTCATATACAGTAAAAGCCTAACCGATTCCTCGTTAGCCGCGGGCCATAAAGATGCTGGTCGGAGGCCGCCTGCCCTCCCCAGGGGGCCAGCACCACCGGGCGATCATCAAATCGGCTGCCGTGAATCATGTTTAACGGCCAACCTTATTTTTAAAAAAAGAGGGTGAGCACCTCCTCTGATTATTGGTGTCAAAGAAAACAAGCCGTTTAGCAAAATCTCTTTTTTTTTAAGGGAGGGAGGGAACGAGGGGGAGGGGGGTTGAAGAAAAGTCTGAGTCACTTTTGTCAGGTTTGAGGCCCAGCAAACAGACCCTCCAGAGGGGCCTTTCAGCGAGGCCTGCAGGGGGGGCCGTCAATGGTCCCTTTATTTGCCAAAGATGGATTATTTTAAATAAATCGCAGGGCACTTTCACTGAATAAACAGCGCCGAGGTGGCTGGTTGCACTGCGCGCGTGGCCCTGCACCCCCAGAAATCCACCAGGACTCGGGGACTGGGGGCTGGCCTCTGGCTTAGCTAGGGGACCCCGGATTCGGGTCAGCGCAGACCGCCGTGGGGCTGCAAGGCAGGGCCAAGGTGAAGAAAACAGGGAGCTTAATTGGGAATATATACTTAAAATATTTTGGAAAACCGCCGGGCCGGAGGAGTCCCCACACTGCACAAGGCAGCCTTAGAAGTGAGCCGTCCGCGTGTCGTTTTTATTTGCCTTTGATAGGTTAAACGCCCCGACCGACGGGGATGGCCAGGCAGCCCACTCAAACATTGCAGAGATTCTTTGGCCCAAGCAAGAGGACGTTCTGGGGTCCCCCACTCTCCGGGCCCTCCCCGCCTCCCACCGCACGCCCTGTCTCAGCCGCGTGGTCATATGGTCTACCGTGAGAACTGCTTCTCCACGGCGATTTTCAAATCCCTGCTTAAGAATCTCTGCACAATCTGACCTTGTTTGAGAAACAGGTTAAATCGAGTGATTTATTACGTGAGCAGCGGAGTGAGTACAGGCAGCAGTCAGGCTGATGCTAGAAGCAGGAAGGGCCCCCTGAGTCCTTCGGGGAACCCCGGGAGCCTGAATAAGAGGTGCTGAAGCGCGGGGAACACAGGCCAATCACGTCAGGAGGAGAGGTAACCCGCTGCGTGGCAGACACAGCATATTGAGTCTGACAGCTGCAGTGACAGAAAGTGAAATGTCCCTCATTTGCTAATATCCCCCAAATTTAATCACAACAAGCCAGCAGCTACCAGCCACCTTGATGAATAGCAATGGGGAAAAAAAAAGATGGATATAGTCAAGCCTCACAAAAATCTTAGAATTGGGGCTTTCTCTTGAGAATGTCAACACATACTACTTTAATAAAGGACTTACCACCCTCCCCCAAATGGAGCTGTGAAATTCTTCCCCAAAGGTGACACCATTAATTGCATTTGCAGTTAACACAATTAAACTAGAGCTGAAAGACTGGCCTGCACCTAATAAATCTCAAATGTTAAGAGGGATAATCAAGTTGATAAATCATCGGGCTACACCACCTGAGAAAGTATATAAAAGCCCAAGGTCGTGGGAAAGGATGAGCGGTTAATGGTGGCTGACAAGTTAGTCTGGCGACCTCAGTTTAGATGGCACAGGTATTTTGTGACTTCTTAGTTCCCGTTGCACAGAATTGTAAAGACGGCTTTAAAGGTGCCCGCTTTGGAACTTGCTGTTAGCTAACACCCCATGGAGGGTCAGCCAGTTCCGCAAATTCAGACTGTGGGTCAGAAGACCTGATCTTGGTCCTCCCTTGTGGCTCAGGGGGTTGAGCGCCTCCCTGTGGAGCATCTGCAGTCACTGCTGCATGAGTTCGATCCCCAGCTAGGAAGGGACCCACAGGGCGCAGCAGACCTCTCCTGCCTCCCCACTGCTCCCCTCAGCAGTTGTGTTTCAGTCGATCTGCCTGTTCTGCTCCCAGTTCTGTCTCTGGTGAATCCTCTCACTCCCACAACTCTGGCCTGTACTCCAGCTCTTGTGTGCATAAATAAATAAATCTTGGAAAAAAAAAAAAAAAGGACCTGATCTTACTTCCATAGATCAGTAGGATTAAGACCTGTCTGTGTCAAAGACCTTAAAATAACAGGAGGAGGTGGACATATGCTCAAGAAAGTTATCCTTCCACTAAGGTGGGCATCAGGAACTGTACATCTGCAAAGTGGGTGCAATTTAGAGAAGCTTTTGTCTCGGAGCATGAGCATCTTCACAGAACAGTGGCAATAACACTAACCAATTCAACATTGAAAATGTGAAGGTTAAGGAAAAACAAGACAACGAAATCTTAAACGTAGCGGCACAGTAAATACTGGGTCGTTTTGTATTGTTTAAGAAAATAATGCTGCAGGAAAGAGTGCTAGTGACTGAACCCCAAGTCCTGCTCATGAATTCTAAAAATTAAGAGGTGATGGGAAAACAGCTTGTTTCCAAATCAAAGAAGACCTTAAAAAAGACACTGACTTTATTCTCAGCAAAGAGTAGCCAATGGGTGGGTTTTTCATTCGATTGTGGATAATACAATCGGATCTCATCTCATCCCTGGGCCCGAAGAGGGAAAGGAGGTGGTGACGTGGAAGCAGAGATGCAGGACTTTTATGGAAATAATTTAGGCCTAAGGAAACAGACTAGGACATGTTCAATCTGATGAAAAATCAGTCACAGAAGCAATAGAAGACAAAGCTCAGGAGAAAGAAAAACCGGAATTTGATATTTGAGGTCTGGGGAGTGAAAAAAATCCATTAATTCACTCTTTCATGCATCAAAAATACTTTTAATAAACACCTATTATTTATTGTCAAACACTGATCTAGAGAAATGAAAAAGAGCTCACATTCTATATAGGCTGAGGGTCTTGCAAATAAATACAGTGCGATATGTCTCACAACAGGTAAGTACAAAACAAGACACAAATGGAACAGATGTGGTCGGCTGAGCCCTGGAAAATCAAGACTCCCCAAAAGTAAAGCGATGTTGAAGCTCTCTCTATAACCTCCCCAGCAAGAGAAGAGAGGAACATCATCCAGGCAGAAGGAACAGCATGTGAAGGACACGGAGACCTGAACTTGAATGTCATGTTCAGGAAGCTTGGAGAGCTTCAGTAGGGTTGGACTCGAGGCGTATGGGCAGGAAAACGAAGTTGAGGATACAGGAGGAGGCCAGAGCGGGAAGGCTGTTGGGCATCCTGACAAAGAGCTGGAATTTTCCAGATTTGTTGCAAGGAAGCCAGGAGCAGTATTCACGATTCTAAGCAGGCCAATGTCATGAATCCACATTCTCCAAATAGGAGACCCCAGAGGAAGAACTAAAATTTTGAGTTTGACGGCAAACATGGCGGATGTGAGTGGGAGCAGGGGGCACACCTAGATCGCCACAGTGGAGGTGGTCAAGGTGGAGATCTGGAGTAACTCCAGTCTTTGGGGGAGCAGCCAGGTGGAAAGATCAATGTTGACATTGCTGAGGCCACATAGCTCCAAAGTAGCAGAGACCACAGACGGGAATCGACCTCAGCCCCTAGAGTCCTATTTCTGAACTTGTCTTTGGTGCCATTGTTTTGGCATTCATCAGCTGGTGTGGCCACACACCACACACAGGCACGCACATGCGGCACATGCCACACACCTGTGCACACAGCACGTGCACACACGTCACACACATGTACACATACACTCCGCCTTTGAGTGATTGGCATGAATGGGACACAATCACCCGTCATCTGTCCCCAGGGTGTCTGTGGGCTGGCTGGGGTCACCTGCCACCCCAGGAGGTGCTTAGACCTACCACACCTGACAGCCCCAGCCATCTGGAAAACTAGCCTCCTCCTGGGCCTTGGGCTGGTCTGCAAGGCCACGAAGCTGACTGGTGACTCTGGCCTCTGGGGAAGGCAGAGAGAGAAAAGACGAGAATGCTGAACTAAATTGTGCACTCAAGAAGGCAGCCAAGCCGGACAACCAAAGTGAGGACAGCCAGCCCAGAGGGAAGGGAGCCGGGAGCAGGGCAAGTCTGCAGTGGGTCCCTCAGAGGACAGGCAGAGCTTGACAGACGCAGGCAGAACCCCGTCCATTTGCAGGGATTCGGGATGCTGAGCCTGACGGAGAGAGGGGGACGTAAGCAGAGCCCACACTCCTTCCCTGAGAAAACTCAGTATTTATCTGGAAACAGCAAGGCTAATCTTTATTAAAAGAGCAAATAATAAAAGACAAGGTATCGTCGCTGGGCAGGGTGTGGCGCATCTGCTAAGAGCTGCCAAAAATCTGAGAAGGGTAGGTCTGGATGTCAGGAAAGGCTCATGGAGGAGTTTGACTTATCTTGGCCTTGAAGGCTCGGAAGGCGCTGGCTGGGGAAAGGAGCCACAATAGGCCATTCTAGCAGGAGGGAATTCCTAAGCGTGGGCCAGCAGACAGGAATGAGCGTGGTGTTTGGACGAGACAGCAAGCCCCCCAAACCGTCGGGTAGGACTAGGAAATGAGATGGGATAGGTTGGAATGAGCGAGCATGCCGACGGCCTTGGAAGTCAGGTGGACACATGGGTGTTTGTCACCGACCTTCAGCAAAGCGGTATCTTCAGTTCCACCCAGTGCTCACCCAGCTGGGAGGCCCCTGCTTATTGTCTCACTCTTCCTTCCAGTAAGGGAAGAGCTAGATGCCTAAGATCACACAGCCCAGAGCTGTGTGGATCAGGCAGTTTCAAGAGATCAGAGCCTCACCCCACCCTTCCTTCCACCGTCACCTGAGATCCAGCCCAGGTAAGACACATCCATCCCAGACCCATCTCCCAGGCGATCACGTAACAGACCTCTGATTTGCTCCATCTTTTGTTCCAACTAAAGCCTGACTTTCCCCAAAAAACACAATTCCCGGAAGCCCTCCTTGATGAGGGCTGATCTCTAGCAAATCTTCTAGAGCTGGAAAATGAGCAGGTGTCCTGTTTCTTCTTGTTGTTACTTCCATCCTTTTCCTCCTCCCTAAAACCCCACTGCTCACTGAAAATGAATGCCACCAGCGCACGCCGTCCCCACGCTTTCTGGGGCAGCATCTGTAAACCCATGGGGCCACTTCCTCTTTCCTTCCAGGTTATTTTCTGGCTTACTGCCTCTCTTTCCAACATTACTGTGATCCTTCTTGGCAGGCATCCTCTCAAATAACTTAAATGACCGGCCCTCAGTCACTCCTCCAGTGACTACTTCTCCGGTGACTTTGTCTTCTACTGCCTGTGTCTCAGGGGACAACCATCCTGACCAATTAATCCCAACTGGCACCCCCACCCAACCCTGGCCCACTTTCTCTGGGCCTTTCCTCCAGTGATTCTACCCCTGCCTCAGTTTCCTTCTCTCCAGGTTCGGATCCCATGGGCTCTTGCAGTAGCTCTCAAATGCTTTATCTTCTCTCTCATATCCCCGAGGAAATCTGAGAGCCCAGTTAGACTGAATTCTGCCTCAGTGCCTGAGCCATAGAAGGTGCTAGGGAAAGCCACACCCTAGTAAGGGGTCAGACCCCAAATGTAGACAGCCACTCGGGTACGTCTATAATGCAGTTCCCATCTTCCTGGACCTTGGCTTTCATCAGCCCAACCTTTACGAGGTTGGAGGACAGAGCTCTGTAAGCAAATGAGCTGTTCCCCGAGTTATAGCATGTGGTCTTCTACCCCAGTTTGTCACTTAGCCAAAGAACAGTAGCTCGAATCAGCCAAGGAGGGATGATGGACTGGTTCTGGGCCCCTCCATGACAAACAAGTTTCTCCTTCTCTCCCTTGGGAGACCCTGCTGTTCCCGCTCTGGCCCCTTCCTTTCTCTTGCTGCCTGTCTGCACCCTGGGCTCCGGGTGGGGGTCTGGCCTTCAGCGCCACTCCAGCCTCTAAAATTACTGTTTTCATTTCTCCAACTGCTTGGTGACCGCTTTGTGGCCCTCGGGGTGAGGGAGCCTGGGAGAGGGTGTGAGCAGCAGGGGTTCCATTAAAACACAGAGCAGCCAGACGGACCAGGCTCTGGCTCCTTCTCGCCTGCTCTCGCCTCCCCGCCCCCAAATATGATCATAACAGCACAGAGCTATAAAGTTGCTTTTCATAGCACACGCTGAACCCCACTCCCTAACAAGGTTCTGACTGTCAAGAAGAAAAGGAGGACATTGTAAGGAGGGGGTACAGCAGGGAGGGGTGAGGTGAGGTGGTGCAGTGTAGTGGAAAGATCCCCGGTCCATGAAGTAAACTCTCCAGCCAGCTCGCTTTCTGACCTGAAGGGAGTCTGTCCTTTCTGGGCCTCAGTGTCTCCATTTACAAAATGAGGGTCTAAGTCTGCATGGCTGGAGGGTCCCCTTCAGCCTCTGGGTGCTGGAAAATGCTGTCTGACACCAAACACAACAGCAGGATGTGATGTCTGCTGCCTTTATGACCTACGCTGGGTCATATGACCTACACTGCTTTTAAGCAGTCCTGGGATTTAGGGCCTGGAGGGGGCCCACGCCATGGATTTTGAGCCAGTGACATCTGAGTCGTCTCGGTCTGCCTTGCTTGTTGTTGAAACATTCAGGCATCTGTTGGGATCTGTTGATTGCTATTGACTTTGATCTGTAAGCTAGAGCTTGACCTTGATGGAACTTCAGCAGCCAGTCTAAGGTTCAGAGACAGCAGTGGCTGGAACCATCTAGAGTGCAATAATCCAGTTTGTGACATGTGTGTGGTAGAAAGACAGTAGGGTGATGGCGGTCAAGTCAAAGGATTGAGGTAAGAACAAAGCATCTGTGTGCATAATGAGCATGAAGACAGAGGGGTGGATAATGGACGACAAAGAAGAGGGTGGAGGTCCCAAGTGAAGAGTGAGCGAGGGAGTTGGAAGGAGTAGAAAGCTGTGGTCAGAGTGGGGGGTGTGAATTTGATGACTTGCAATGTGGAGCCATTCCAGAAACGACCAAGTCCAGGGTGTGACTACACGGAGGACAAGTCATTCAAGGTGTAAAGAAAGAGCAGTTGAGATACCAAGGGTCGATGGCTCTTGCACACAACAGGGGCCCTCCAGGAGACTGCCCAGGGAGTGGCAGTTATGCGAAAGGGTCAAAGGTGGCCCAGTGAATCAGAAGCCCCAAGGGAACAGAAGTGAAGTCTACAAACACTGAGCACAGCCAGAGAGGGGGTGGTGGTGTGTCTCCTGCATGCTCTGGAGAGCCACAGTTTGGGGGGTGAGTTGGTGGAAGCACAGGTGTCCACAGTCAGCGTCAAGCCCCGGGAGATAAAACTGTTCTGAGCCACCCAGTCACCCACTGCCAACTTTCACTGGTCGCCATATGGCCGATCTGGAGGTGGGGGGCGGAGTTTAAGTGTCAGTTTCAGGCATAAACCACACAGTTTGTACACTGAATTCCGCTTTGACATTTGAACTAACTCATGACACATTGTATTTGGGAGACTTTGTGGCTCGTGTGTGAGATGGTCCTGTCAGCTGTAGTCCTGTACTGCGAATTCACACAACGAGGACATCAAGGGACAAAGGGAGGCCTGGAGAAGGAGGGGGGACTGCTGAGCATGGAGGTGATCTTGAACCTCAGAGGACATCCGGCCTGCACAGAGCAGAAGGGGGAGGGAGAGACATTTTAGGCACAGCCAACACTGTAACCGCATGTGGCTGGGAGTCGCCGGTCAAGAAAAGTGCTTCTTAGAGAAGTTGATGGAGTTCCCAGGCATGCTGCTTGACTTTGAGTCCTATAAAATCTAAAGGTTGGGCATCAGGCTTTGAGGACCAACCCATAGAAGGAGTTTGGGCCCACGCTGGAAGCAATGGAACTCACGGGTGGTTTGGGGGCAGATGTGGGGGTTCAGAACTGAGCCTCTGAAAGACTTGCGGACAGAAGTGGGAGACAGGAGGGTGCACAGAGAAGTGCAGCAAAGAGGCTATTTATGAGGTCACTGTGGGCGCCCAAGAGGAGACAAAGAAATCCAAGTGCGGATGGGGTACTGGGAATGAGAAGAAGCTAGCAGACAAGAAAGATTTTTACAGAGGTAGATACAACAGAGCTTGAAAGCCAAAATAAATAGAGCAGTCCCTGCAAAGCATGCTTCCCACATTATTGGTCAAGCACTATTGAGAATTATTTGGACGCGCTAAGAGATTTGGGTCAACACAAAGATCTCTGACTCCAACTAAAACCAAGTCAACTGTTTATGTCTTAAAAGAAAATCAGACACCAAGAAGGGAAATTAACCTTTCCCTCACAGAAGTCATAAACAGCATCCAAATGTGGCAGAGAACGAAACCAAGAGCCGTGTGTTTAAAAGAAACTTGATATCATTGGCTAACAAAGACAAGACCCAACCAGGAAACAGACTCCAGTATTAAAATGCTAGCACACGGGGCCTCTGGAAAATGGAAAATAGACACAGTGGGATAGAAAGACTATCGAAATGGATGAGCCCAGAGAGAAATGAACCAGAGCCGAGAAGGCAGCCGAAAGAGAGATAACCCAAGCTGCCCCCTGGAAAAGCTTATTGGCCAACAACGGGAGCTGACAGGGGCTCAGGAGCAGGAGCGCTGCTTCAGCCAGAGGCGGACGAACAAGAACGTGGCGGATCGCAGGTCAGCGCTGGGAAGTCAGGTTCCTGCAAAGTCCCGGAACTGCAGTCGCTGCACCCTGCCTCGATGTCCCCAGCTCCCTCTCCCTGCACCCAGGCCACCTTGCCCACGAGGGCCAAGTGACACAACAACCCTGTGAGCTTCACGTCTTAGCTGCACAGTGAGGACAGTCGTTTTCATTTCATGGAGCTGGAGAGGGAGTTGATAAGACATAAGGAGACCAGGAGATCTGGCAAGTTGGCTGTTATGTAATTTGTTTAAAATATTTGGAGTGAGGAATATGGGATTTGTTGGTTTCCATATTTCTGACACTGAGCTTTCAAATCACCCTTGGGTCCCACTTTGGGTCCCCCTCTGTCTACACAGGATGCACGGCTAGTGGGGGTCTTACATGGGGTCAAGTAAGTGAAGAGCGAAGCAAGAAGAAAGGAAGGGTGTTGGTCTTCTCTGGTGGCGCAGCGGGTTGAGCGCCACAGTGTGAAGCATCCGTGGCACAGCAGCGCGAGTTCAATCCCCGGCCAGGAAGGGGACCCACAGGGCGCAGCAGACCTCTCCTGCCTCCCCCTGCTCCCCTCAGCAGTCTGCCTGTTCTGCTCCCCACTCTGTCTGTAGTGAATCCTCTCACCTCCCGCGACTCTGGCCTGTACCCCAGCTCTTGTGTGCACAAATAAATAAATCTTAAAAAAAAAAGGAAAAGAAAAGAAAAGAAAAAGAAAGGAAGGGTCTTTGTGAGCAGCCGGTGGCAGCTACAATTCGCTCCTGCTCCAGTACAACCCCAGATACTAAATGGGCACCAAACAGGGATTTGGGGAATCCTGGGCACATCACGGCCTGTACGAGAAAGCCCAGCTTGGATGGGGACACTCAGGAGTGACCTCGGCAAGCGAAGGGGCAGTGCTATAAGCTGCTGGAGACTGTGCACTTCCTGAGCGCCCGAGGCGCAATTCTCGCGTCCTTGCGTGGCAACAAGGGCTCCCAGTGTGTGGCCCACCGAGCCTGCCCTGCCCTGGTTTGGGTACCCAGCACACGGGAGCGCCCACGTGCACGCACACAAGCACCCAGGCAGGGAGGTCACATCTCACCCGCCAGCCTTGCCTGGGCACCCGACGTTTGGACTGCAGACTCAGCACGTCCCCCAAAACCAAATAATGAAAGAAAAGAGTAGCTGCCTGTTTATTTCTGTTTAGTTGCAGTTTTGTTGTTGTTGATGCCATTATTATTTTTCTTTTCTTGTTCCCCTATATTCCTCCTATGGAGGGAAGATGGAGGGACTGGGATCAGGGCAGGGATGGGGGGCACGAGGGGCTGTGGTGACGGTGCAGGGGGGGATTGGTGGTGGGAATTCTAAGGGGCGACACCTAGAAAAGCAAGCAAATATTGTAAGAAAACTAAATAAACAAACAAGTAAATAAATAAGCATAAGGAAGGACGGAGGGAGGGAGGAAAGGAAGGGAGTGAGGGAGGAGGGAGGTAGGGAGGGAGGGAGGGAGGAAGGGAGGGAGGAGAGAGGGAGGGAGGGCTGGTTTTTCGACAGGGCCAGCCTCATGCTACACGTCATACAGATATTCTCCCATTTAGCACAATCTGTGAAGTCTCTGCAATTATTATCCCCATTTCACAGGTGAGGAACTTGAGACCCAGAGGAGTCAAGTGCTTCGCCTGGCGCCACACAGCCCGACCACTGGCCTGCATTGCCTGTTTGCATGGTGTTAGAGCAGTGCCTGCCCCACACGCCCCGCCAAGCGGAGGCCACCAAGGACATCTTTCTGGACTCCCCCTTTTTCTTTGACCCCTCAATCTCTGGCCCAACCAATGTGCAGTTGCACCAGCGAGTCTGGGGACCAGGGGCCCTAGGAGTTATTTATTTTTATTCTGTTTTTGAGGTGAGGTCGGTTTGCGCCCTTGCACTTGCTCAGGCGTTATAGGCTCAAGCATCTGAGATGTATGATTTCACGCCATCCCCACCACATGTCTCAATAATCTCCCACCAAGCTCCGGGGGCCCCTCCCTCCCCCACTCTCACCCTGCCACCCTCTTCTGGTTGCCTCAGTTTTGGGGACAGATGGCAAAGGTTTGTTATGGAGACACAACCCACTTCAGAGGGGGCTGGCTCCCAGCCAGCAGGAGGGGCCGCTGCTGATGCTGCAGGTAGGATCCAGTTTCAGCCATCAGCCATGCAAATAAGCGGATGCTGTGGGCACCTCAGGAGCTGCTCCCCAAGTCATTTCCTTAATGACTTGCTAAGTTTCCTCCCATCCTCCAAGAGGAACACTCCGCAAGGACTCCTGACCCACCCCAGATCTGTGGCTCAGCCCTCTGTGAGCAGGCACAGCAGGTGGTGGCAGGAAGCCTCAGCAGAGCTGGAGTGGGCAGCCAGGACCCCTCCGGACAGGCCTGAGGGGCAGTGGCTGATGTAGCACCATCCTCTAAAGCTGAGGAGATCTCCTTTGAGATCTCCAAAGGGGAAGGCAAGCACTGCAGACTTGCTGCACTGTGGCAGTAGCGGGGTCCAGCTTTTCCCCCGTTGCTGTCCCACGCAGCACCGCAGTGCTCCCAAGATGTACCCCCAGTCTCCATAACCCCTCCAAGCCAAGCTGGGACCCTCCAACCTGGTCCACCATAGCCCACTTCCTTTGGGGATAAGGAAGGGGCCAGGGTCTGTGACCAGGGTCCCAGCTGGCAAGTGCTAGGAACTTTCTAGAACTCAGAGCTCCATATATTCAAGTCAGGCTCAGGCGGACCCATGATGCTATTTCGGCTTCAAAGATGAAAAAAATCCCTCATTTCTGGCTCTGTGTTGGTGATGTTTTCAGCCACTCAGGTTACACTTGTCTGAGTGCATTTTATTCTCTCCTGTCAAGCTCTCCATGGCAGGAGGCTCAAAGCATGTCATCCTTCTGTATTAGCAGCCAAGGAGGCTTGGGGACAACGAGGGTGGGATTGTAGTCAGCGTCCTCCAAATGGAACAAGCAAGAACCTCTTTCACTTTGAACAAACAAAAGGGCCATATGTGAGGCTCAGGAATGTTCTAGAAGCCAGACAGACACAAAGAATGAGACAGACCTCTTCCCTCACAAAGGCTGAGCAACAGGAATTATTTTTTCAGGGTGGGAGAATCAAGACTTGAAGGGAATATTCCCAAACATTCTCGGAGGCCACAGCTCAGATATTTCTGGTCACTGCTTTATAGGAAAACCTCTGCTTTTGACCAACTACTCACCTTAGAATTCATCCATATTACTAAAACCAACAAAATAATTTCCACTTGGAGGTTAGAAACATCAGTGGCATTTAACCTTCAGTATTTTGAGATGTTGACCATCACAGGAAAGCAATTCCTCTCAACTTAATAACAGCCTAGTAATAGAAACTAATTATAGGTAGGTCAAGAAACAGGCATTCTGAGCCAAATAAACACCTCCATGCTAGCCAAACTTCCTGAGACCATCACACACTAAAATCTATTCATTAGCCTTTCAATAAACAGTTCTTGAGCACCTACTAATAATAGCCAAGCTTAATCAGGGCTCAGGATGGCCAAGCCCTTAAGTAAACTTCACAACATCCCTCTCAGGCAGGATTTATTATTATGCCCATTTGACAGATGAGAAAACCAAGTTACCAAGAACTCAAGTAATTTCCTCAAGTCCACACAGCTGGGAAGAAGCAGCATCAGGCTTTTCCCAGGTCTGGAGCCAGAGCCCTGGTCTTTGCCAACGTGCCGTACTGCTTCTGAGAAGCGAGTGTTGTGTGGATGTTGGGAGAGATGCAGATCCAAGCCATCAGTGGTTCGTGACCATGAGGCGCTGCAGGGCAGGACGGAGCCTGACGCATCAAGGATGGCAGTAAGAAGGCACGAGTAAGCAAATTTGAGCAGGAACAGTGTGCAAAATCCAGGAACGATTTCTTTCCTCACAGTACCTGAGCACTCCCCACACATCCAGTGAGGGGCTATTGTTTGCAAGGAAGCAACAGTGAGAATGAGAGAGGCAGGAATTTGGAGGTAGGAGATAGTCAAGCTGTGCGCAGAATCTTCGCCAGTCCTGCCTTACCTTCTCAGCAATTTGCCCCTTCTAAAATGGCCACTGCAGTCAGAAGCACTTCCAAAGCCCATTTCCCTTCTCATCCGTAACAGCCACAGTCTTGGTTCTTTGGTCTAGATGATAAATAGAAGAAAGTTTGCTAATTCTAATAATAACTCTAATGTCCATTTGTTAGCCATGCCCTCCATGCTCTGAGCTTGGAGTTTGCACACAAGTTTCTTGCCCTAAAAAGTGCAAGTTTCATTCCCATTTTGTTGATGAAGAATCCAAAAGTCCAGAAGAATAAAATTCAGGTCAAGTGAATGCCCTTCCCCCATGATCTACAGGTCTTCAAATTCTAGCTGCATCCTGCTCCTTTGCTGGCTGTAGTGACCGTGTGATGACGAGCCCCCATTTCATCATTAAGTGTTATATTTAAAATTACAGCTCAATTTGTACAAAATCTTCCCGAGTCTTTGTAATGGTTGTAGATTATTCCACCTAATACATTTTTATCAGGTTTTATTTAATTGTCATTATTGAGTATGCTATTTTCAGTTTTGTTTCTACAATTATAAGAGGATTCAGGAGGAAAATGTACATTTTCTCCTTATTTTCAACTATTTCCTTTTTTTTAAGGTATATTTATTTATGCACACAAGAGCTGGGGTGCAGGCAGGGGTGCCTGTGCTGAGAGGATTTACCCAGAGACAGAGCTGAGAACAGAACAGGTAGATCCACTGAAACACACTGCTGAGGGGAGCAGCGGGAGAGGTAGGAGAGGTCTGCTGCGCCCTGTGGGGCCCCTCCCTGGCTGGGGATCGAACTCACACTGCTGTGCTAAGGGCGCTTCACAGGGGGGAGCTTGACCCGCTACACCACCAGATTATTTCTTTTTTTTTTTTTTGCACAATTCAAGTTTTATTTTTTTTATTATTTACATATTTTTAATGTAAATTTTTTTTAATTTACAGATTATTTCCTTTTAATAAATTCTCAAGATCAGGATTACTGCATCAAAGCATGTGAATGTCTATAACTTGTAATACGCGTTACGGACATGAAATGGTGCTCATCAGTGTAGACAGTGTCAGCAGTGTAGACTGTGAACTGAAAATAGTCTCCACGGTAGACCCAGAGTTTATTAGGTCACCGAAGTGAGGCTTGGAGCCCAGGAAGCTAGCCGGCCATCATTTTTAACTCTGTGAGAGCTGTTCTGATAAACAAAATTTGCATTTAGTTTATATAGGTAGGAACAGTGAGTCATGGGCATTTAGAATCATTCTTGACAGTGGCTTCTGGTTCTAAATTGCCCCGCTGATGCCAGAGGAAAGCAGTGTCCCATTTAATCTCTTCCTTTCTAAGTAATGCCCCACAGAGACGCAAAGGTGGGCACCCATTGTTAAGTTTTCTTTTCCTGACTCCTTGGTCATCAGCAGGTGCAAAAGACTGGCTTTGCCTTCAGGAAGTAGAATTCCTGGCAAGTGACAGGATGGCGTCTGTTCCCCTGTCAAGCATCTGAAGACTGCTTTGCTCTCTTGTCTACAGACTGACGTGGGGGCAGGGGCATCCCCAGAAAATGTTGCACTGTACACCAGCACAATAGCACAATCTGCTCATCATATGAAACCCAAGTCACAGCCCCTATTAGCAAAAAGCAGGCTCATTTTGGTTTTCCAGTTACTCTACGCCCAATGGTGTTCATTAAACTATGTGCTGTGAGTCATCTCCCGGAGTCTTCTATGTAGGCACCTCTTGTCTGCGCTACGCCTGCACTGGTTCTCCCAGAAAGCTGTGAATCCTGTGCTGCCCCTGCTCCTGCGCCAGCCCGAAATTCATCTGCTAATGACGCTCATTTTGGCAATAGACACCTGCCGCTCGCCCACGCCCAGCCCCCTGGCCAGCCCGGACACCCCGCACAGACCGCACGGCTTCAGGCAAACCAGCAGCGCTAACCAAGCTCTGAGGACACGCTCTGAGTTCCAACGACAGGAACCTTCTCCCCAGAACAGGAGACGGCGCCCGAAAGGTTGATGACTGGGAAGTGGCGCAGCAGCCACGGAGCGCTCAGAAGAGCCAAGAATGGAGAGACTGGGGACATCTTCATGGAAGACGCAATGTTTGAGCCGGGGCTGGGGATGGCAGGATCTGGGGAGCAGAGAGAGGTGGATGTCTAGCCAGGAAGCCTGGTGGATCAAAGCCCAGAGCTGACATCACAGCTGCAAAAGCAAGCTCGGGAGCCGCCGGGGTGGGTGCATCTGGGAAACATTTTCTGCCTGAGGCCCCCCGAGACATCTGCTGTTTGAGCAGTCTGGCTGCTGTCGTGGGGGTTCCTGAGAACACGATCGCTCCGCTGGAAGTGGGCATCTCTTTCCCAGAAGTTTCTCCTTATGAAGACCGTGAAGGTGGTGCTATCTTTAACAGCCAGTGAGGGGCCTATTAAATTCTGATCCTTCATGTTCTTAGGGAGACAAGTAGACGTTTCCCCAGACCTGACTCTCGAGCCCAGGAACCGAAGGGATTCTTCTCTGAGGCAGGGGAGAGTCTCACAAAGTTACTACCTCTTTAAAGTCCTTTGCGAAATGGGATGAGCTGTGGGTTGTTGCCCTGGCTCCCCGGGGTGGCCAGAAGCCAGGCAGTGCTGGGCAATGGGAGCCACCGGCCCCTACCAGACAGGGTCAGTTCAGGGAGACCATCTGGGCCCGAGTTGCACACGAGTCACGTGCCCAAAGGACAGCTCAGTGTCCTGATCCAGCCCGGTCCCCTTGGGAGCACCACGCAGGGACCTGTCTTCCTCGGCGCATGCCAGCGCCGGCGGGAGGAGATGGCAAAGCCAGAGCTGGTCGCTGTCATTGCTGCAGGCCCCAGAGGACCCCGACACAGGGTGGGGAAGTCCCTGCACGGGGGCGCGGGCTCGCCCCAGCTGCCAGAGCAAGGCTCTGCAGGGCTGGACCTTACGTCATGAGGCCAGTCTTCAGCAGCATGCCCGACGGCTGGCCTGAGGCTCCAGACCCAGAGTGAAGGCGCCCCTGACCCTCACTGGGCAGCAGGAACGCCCAGTTCCTGCTTCCAGTCTGAAGCACCTGCTTTGCTTCAGACTCCAGCCCAAGCCAGGCCAGGCCTGGACAGCGATAGGCCCAGTGGTCGGGATTTGTTCTCCCACCTCAAGACCTTTGCACTTGTATTCACCACAAACCACTTGGAGTGTTCTGTTCTTCCCCTAGACATCCACGTTTTCCCTCTTTCGCATCTCAGATCTCCGTCCCAGAGCTGCCTCCTCCAAGCAGGCTTCCCTGACCACCCTTTATGAAGCAGCAGTGCTTCATCGTCCCCTTTGCATCCTGCACTGTCTTCCTAGCACTTTCAGCCCCCTGGAGTAGTAAGGACAACCAAGTTCCATGCCACCGAGCTGTGTCTTAGCTGCCCGCTGCGTGCTCAGAGCACCAAGAACAGAGCCTGGCACGTAGTAAGTCGACTGTAATTCTTTACTGCATGGAGTTATCCATTTCACAAAAGCCCCAAGGAGTTCACAGAGCTAGGCCCTGAGCCCCACTTTGTGGGCCCCCAGCCTTAGATTCTCAAGAACAACTTTGCCCTGAGGCTATCTCGGGTACACCCCATTGTCAGAGTGTGGGGCTCAGCCCCTTCCTTGTTTCACTCCCCTCGTGTGCCTGGGCCCCCAGGGGAGAATTTGGCTGTTTCAGGTTCAAGAGATATTACGCTGATCTCATCCAGACCTCAGAAGCTGAGCCTGGGAGCTTAGGGCTGGTGTGATGTGACACAGAGCTGGTTCGGGGCCCTGTTCCCCAAGGCAAGTTAGCAAAGGAGGCGTGCGGACTGCTAGCCGGGAAGGGGACACTGGGTAAAGCAGGAAGAAATGCAAGGACTGGCCCCCACCCAGCGGCAGAAAGGGGGCCCCTGGGAACAGAGAGCCTCGGGTGGCCTGACCTTGGCAGCACCTGGACAGTCTGCCCAGGACCTTGCCAACCCCAGGGCGCCTCAGGCAAACCTCAGCGACTGCGGCCAGCGGGACCGACCACATCCGACCCTGACAGGGTCCCAACACGTGCAGCAGGGCTGAAAGGAAAAAGCAAAAGAAAGGCCCCAGAGCTGAGGGAGACCAGCTAGGAAATCAGCCAAGAGGATGACGGACACGAGGAAACATAATAGACACGAAAAGCTGGCAGCAAAAGCTGGCAAAGAAAAGCAAACTGGTCAAAAATAAACGACATCCCCAAACACAACAAAACATTTTTTAAAGGTTTATTTTCCCTAGAATTAATGACAGGAAAACCCCATAAACGTGGCACAAAATGTTTAATGCCCCATTGAATGCCAACATTATGCCATTCATCTGTCTTTGCAGGTGTATTATTTCTAGACCCCAGGATGAAAAGAAAAGTTGCTTTCCACATCTTTTATAGTACTTAAAAATACATATTTCCAAGGCTTTATTGCCAGAGGTCCTGCTTTCTTCCAGAACCCACAATAACTAACCATGTTCCTACCACCGAGTCTAGGAACTGGAATTAATGGTCGGGGGAGGGTTGCTCCCATCTGATGAGGGATCTTTGCTGTAAGGACCCTAAGAGCTAGTGATTTCTCCTAAATATTTATTTCTCCCTGAGGGAAAGCTTTCTCTAAGAACTTTCTCTTTGCCCTAAATATGCACAATTCTTGATCTGTTTTTCTTCTATTTGTCCACTTAACATTTTTGCTGGAATCAATTTTATTAATTTCCTTCCAAAAATTAGCAAGTCAGAGTAAATCACAGGGTGCGCTTTGCTCTCGACCATGGGAACCAGCTGCCCCCAGTTATTTTCTCGGGTTTTCCCTCAGTGCTGGGTCACCAAGGCCTAGGCTTACTCTAGTTTTTCTCCAAAATGGCTCCTCAAATTGAAAACAAGAAAATTGTTAAAGAAGAAGAGGAGTGAGAAAGAGAAAAAGAGAAAGGAAGGGAGAGAGGGAGGGAAGAGTAGAAGAGAAGGAAGAAAAGTATAATTTTTCTTTCTTTAATTTTTTATATTTAATTTTTTATTTCTATATTTTACATCATTGTTCATTTTTGGACAATGTAGGACTTGTGTGCTGTCTCCTTTTAGGTGTAGGCCCCATAAAACTCCCAACACCAATTCACCCATGAGCCATCACCATAGTTCCTTATGCTCTTCTCTCCCCTTTTTTTATCCCTTAAGTATAATCTAAACTTGAAGATAATTGGTGAAGGGTAAACTTGAAGGTGATTGGTGGAGGGTAAACTTGAAGGTGATTTGTAGAGGGTAAACTTGAAGGTGATTGGTGGAGGGTAAACTTGAAGGTGATTGGTGGAGGGTAAACTTGAAGGTGATTGGTGGAGGGTAAACTTGAAGGTGATTGGTGGAGGGTAAACTTGAAGATGATTGGTGGGGGGTAAACTTGAAGATGATTGGTGGAGGGTAAACTTGAAGATGATTGGTGGAGGGTAAACTTGAAGATGATTGGTGGGGGGTAAACTTGAAGATGATGGGAGGGGGACTACAAGGCTTTGGTGGGCAGTATGGTGTGGGCACATGTTTCTGAAGAGGTATGAACCTAGTTGTAGTCCAGTGTTAACTCAGTAAAAATGATGCAACTTTTAAAAATAATAATGTAATTATAAAATTAAACAATTATCCTTTTAAAGATTTAAAAGTTGCAGCAACCAGTAACCTACATACATTCAATTTTATCTTTTCTCTTTCAAAGTCTGGATATTTTTATATAGCATGCACACCGAGAATGTTTAGGTTTATGTTCATGTGAGCTATTCCCCTAGAATTTGACATGATTAAACCTTTTGATTAAAAGAAATTAATCAAAAAATTACTCAGGGGCCTCCCTGATGGCCTAGGTGTTATGTCTCAGTACTATCACCTCTACCGTCTGGGTTTGACCCCTGGCCAGGGAGCTGACCCACATGGCACAGCAGACCTCTCCTGTCTCCCCGCTGCTCCCCTCAGCAGTGTGTGTCAGTCCATCTGCCTGTTCTGCTCCCCACTCTGTCTCTGGTGCATCCTCTCACCCCCCTGCACTTCTGGCCTATACCCCAGTTCTAGTTCTTCTACACACAAAGAAGAAAAAAATTAACTTTTTAAATGACTGTGTTTTAAATATTGCAATTTATTAGCAGCTATGCCTCCGCCATATTTTCCAAGAAAACTCTTCCTTTAAGATTCAGACATTCATAAAAATAACAATAAGAGACATTACCCAATGTTGCCCCCTAAGAAGCTCTATGGCCCACCTCCAAATTGACCATGCTGCATAAACGTATCCAGCTCAGATGATCAGATTAACTGCAAATTAAGGTCAAAGTCACATTTCAAAGCTGAAGCGCCGTTCCAAGAACTTGGGTGGGTCATTTCAATTTTCTGCACCCAAGTCATTCCTCCCTTACAGAGCGAAAGAGCTGGAAAGCTAACCATAGCTCTGAGCCTCCAGAGAGGGAAGGAGGAGAGGGGAGGGGGAGAGAGGGAGGGGAGAGGGAGGGACACAACCCACCTTGGGGGAGGACTTGGGCTTTGCCGGTTGGAGTGCTACTAAGGTGACCGCACCTGAGGGGAAATCCTCCATTGTCAAAACACTACCAAGGATACAAAACAGTGGTACTTCAGTGAAAGCGAAAGAAAGAGCTAGACCAGATGGTCTCAGTGCTCCTTGGAAACTCTAATATTCGGGGGAGTTGGGGGGAGTGCAGGGTTTCTCAGCTCCGTGATTTTCATTTGGCTTTATGAGAGCACAATATTCATCAGTTATCAAGGGACTTGCCCTTGCCATTTAAAAAGCGATAAAAAATTAAATAAAAATGGGAAAATAAAAGCTTTACTAGCCGGGACTGTGTTTCCAGAACCCCAAGCCTGGAGATGCACTTGGAGGCTCTCCGTGGCCGTCGGCTTCCTCATTGGCTGCTGGGGCGGCAGCCGCTGGGCTGTCTTGAAGGCTTATTTTCACGACAACCTGGAGACTCCTTGGAGCCAACTGCAAAGGCAAAGCGGGCTGTCCACGTGAGGGACCCAGATCTCTCGCCCGGGGAAAGCTCTCCTCCTCGCTGCCGCTGGCCAGGGGATGGGGACAGTCACCAGAGTGATGCCCTCCGAGGCCACCAGCTGGCCAGCAACAAGACAGGCCCCAGCAGCAACCTGGCCCGCCCGCAGCCCGCACGCTCCAGCCGCACTTCTGCCCTGACTGCTTTTTAATCTGGCGTGATCCACAAATAAAGGAAATTGTGGTTTTCACATCATGATCCGGCTTATTTTTCCACTGTGCATAATAAAAGCAGAGTAACCCATTCGTAGCTTCAGTGGGCCCCCTTTCAGCCCGCATTGTTTATTCCGCAGGCTTTCAACAGTTTTCACTTTTAAGGCGCTTGCATAATTCTGCATTTTATTTCAAGATTCTCTGTCATAACCATTCATTTTCCCCCATCAGCTAAGTTGTTGAAAAAGAAAACTGTGTTTCCAGGCCAGTCCAGTCCTACCATTTTAAAGCTGGCAGGATCTGTCTTCCTTTCCCCCCCTGGGAGGATTAATTTGCTTCTTTTTTATTCTCAAAGTTTTATGATTCCAAATAAAGGATATAATGGTGCCATTGAGAGTTGGGGAAATGTGGAAGATAAATAGTCTATGTGGGAACTGCTGAAAATGAGAATCGAAGTTTGGGGGAAGGAGGCAGGAGGAGCAGGGACATTTTTTATCATGTGAATGAGGCCTATTAATGATAAAGGAAATTTCCTCCTCCTAACGAGTGCTGCCTTTACAGACTGAAGTGAGGGCGAATGGTTCCATTTGTGTCATAAACGTAAAGAAGCTGAAATCGTACTCCCAAGAATGTAATATGTTTAATTTTGAAGTTGGGGGAGCAGCCTTTCAAAAATGGATGTTTTTTCTGTGACCTGCATTCCGAAGTCTGGGCTTTTAATCTTGATTTCATTGCCTGAACTGACACATTTAAGAAACATGCTAAAATCATCTGCAGGAAGCTCATTGACCCAGGGAAGCAATTTGAATAAATTCTTTTGGTTGAGTCAACCCTAATTAGCTCCCAACTTGGTGGGAGACATCTGTGTGATGATCCATTAATACCACTGCTGCAAGAGCCCAATTCATCATCAAAGAACTTTACTTAAGGGCCCTTTGGAATTTTACAAAATAAATTGGGCAAATGTTACTAACCTCCAGGAGCTTATAATTAAGGTCAGCGCAGTAGATGTTTATTGACTGGGTACTGCAAAGCAGTGTGGGTAAGCCAGGCCAGGCAAGGCATGAATCTTGTCCTCACAGAGCTCACAGGCAGTGGGATAGAATAGGGTGTCCCTTCATGAGTCACCCCGTGAAGCTAGGACCCCAGAGAGATTATTCAGTGACAGACAGCTCACAGCACTGGTTACATTTGCATTGGGTCTTGAAAAGACACAATGCATATGGGATCATATTTGTTATCGGGGCAACCCCAGGGGAAACAGGGGTGATGAGGATTGTGAGTCCTCATCTGTTTCCTTGAAAAGTCAGGATAGACCCGAAGGTAGTCAGGCAGAAAGAAATTTTTCACAAAATTTGTTTATAGGGGAAATGTGAAGAGGGAGAACAGAGAGGTTATTTGAACAACATGTGGTCAGACGCTGTCTGTCCTACCAGCGGAGCTCTCGAGCTGAACTGAAAAGCCAGAGCTTTTGACCACACTGTGTTCAATCTTTTAAACCCAACATGATCACTTAGCACCTCCCCTAGCTCCCAGCAGCCCCCATCCCCTGTTCAGGAAGTCAGGTTCATGGCATGCTTGGAATTGTAGTCCTCAGCACCTGAGACCTCATCCTTGCAGAGGTGAGGGTGGAATCCATTCAGGATGTCATTCACCGGCTCAGAGTTTGCTCCTCACTGATACACTTACAATAGCACCACTTCTTGAACTCTTTGAGTTTCTTCTGTATGTTGAATTAAATCCAGAGCCTTCATCGCGATCTTCAGAGCCTTGTGCCCCCTGAGTCCTACATAATTCTTTGACAGTAGCCTGTTCAAATCCTTTTGCCCCAACCCTTCCTGCCTCCCAGATCTTTTTGGTGTTCCTACCCAATCAAAACTCGATTCTTCCCTCAGTCAGATGCCTCCTCAGATGTAGGCTCTACTTCTAAGTCACATGACAGGTATCCCTCCTCAGTGAGGTCTTTCAACTTAAATCTGATCTCCCAGTGTTACCTAGAACTGCCCTCCACTCCTCTCTTTCATGCCACCCAGTTTCTTTTTCTTCATAGCATCTGTGGCTCTCAGAAATTATCTCCTTCACTCACCAATTTACATATTTATTGTGTGATTTGTCCTTTGCCTACCCCAGAGGTCCACTCCACAAGTACAACAAATTCTCTGAGTTTCTGCAGTGCCAGAATCTCTGTTAAGTGAATCAATGAATCAATCAGGAGGAAAGATAAATAGCTCTATAAATATTGACAGGTATATGATTGATAGATTTGTGATAAAATAACTAATGAAAAAAGAAGGTTAGAAACAGTATATTTGGTGTCAAGTTAGACAAAACTATGTCATAAACTATATACATGTAAAAATGTATATAGAACACAGCAAACAAGATCTAGACTTTTAAAAAATACAGCTTGATTATGAAATTTCTACGTCTTTACTAAGCTACCTAGGTACATAAAAAATATTTTTGTCAAATTAAAAAAATATATTAAAAAGTTTAAAAATAGGTTGTTCTTAATGGGGTGAGAAATGGGGAGCAATAAAGTAACCTCACAGAAGAGAGATCAGGGTGGGAAGAGAACTTGGGGGCTTTGAGGAAACTAACAGAAATGTGACTTAGTAAACAGGTTAAAGCTTGAAAACTGGAATGTATTCTCTGAACCCTCAGACACTTGCCTCTTAAGAATCCAAGTTTAAGATGGTGAAAAGTTGGGGGTCTCTTCTTCCCCTCCTTATCCCTCAAACTTCACCTTGCTGATGAAGCTCACATATCTCACTGCGTTTTTCTGTGCACAGCCAGTAAATATTTGCTGAAATATTGTTCCCCCAACCCTGCGCCCCCCCCTTCCTAGTGCCAGCATTTACAACATCCCCACAGGGAAAGAGACCTTCCACATCTTGGAGGGCCTGAGGAGAGCCACTTGCTCCTCGGCACAAAGATAGGCTATCACTTCGAATGTGTGGTTTCTGTGCTCTGCGCTGTGGTGGGCAAGCCCATCTTTAAGTGTATCCAAAAATGTCAGCTGTCACCCTGGAAGGCAGACATCCAGCCCAGCCACCCCCTAAAGGTGGATGAGTTATCAGAAGGCCATCACCGAGCACTTAATGGACCTCCACTCCTAAATAAACATGGCGGGGGAGGTGGGTGCAGCCCTGAGAACTGGTTGTTTGTGTGTCTTGTCAGCCCAGTCAATTTCCCTGGCCCGTGACATGACATCGCCTCGACTTCCTGGAATATGAGATTGCACAGATCTGCCCTCGTGGGCACGGGTGGCGAGAACAGGACGAGGGGGATGGATCCAAGTTAGATCTTGGGTGAAGTTCGCACGACCAGGAGCTGGCCAGACCTCTGCTCAGCACAGGGAGATTTATCCTCCCTGGGTTAGACCATGACCCCTGACCCCTCACCCTTCTTTCACACCAGTAACAATGTTATCGCATTCCCTAAAGGACTTGTGAGGTCTGGCCATCTAAAATTTGGAGCTGGATTATTCTCCAAGTGTCTAAATGACATTTTAATTGCACTGGCCCCATTGAGACTCCACTTTAACTCTTTCAAGGGAGAGTACACAGTGGTGCAGAGACGGGCTGAATCAAGAAGAAGGTGTTCAACATTCAAGTCCAAACGCCTGGTTGGCACAGCAGCACTGGAGTCGCGCCCCCACCTTCCTCACCGGGGTGGCCTAGAGGGGTACAAAGATTACCTTTCATTGAGGGAGACCCTTCCACTCAGACGACCCCCCAGCTACCCTCTGGCGTCTCTTCTCCCCCATTGTCACACTGACTTCATTCTCTGTACCCTGCCTGTTAACTAACACAGCACCTGTTCAGGTCTCTCGAATTATCACTGGACCCTAATGTGAGTAAATCTGTCCAAGTTGTAGGTGTCAGAAGGGCTGAAGCAGAATCTGCTAAGGTTCTTCTATTCCGGTGCATCTGAGTCCACCAGAACCTTCTCAAGTTCTCTTGCTTCCCGTCCACCATCTGTTGTCAAATCCCCACCCAGGGCCCCAGAGCTGCTGTCACGACTCCTTGACTGGGATCACCACGCACATGCTACACACCTTACTTTCTCTGTGGCCATGCCATCCTGTGCCCCCAAATCCAGCGTTCTTCATTCTATAAGCCCTCAAGAGTCCTCACTTCTGGAGAGACTCCCTATTTATGGGAGACTCTCTTCAGGGTCTTCTACAGAAGTGAGGGAGCTTCCCACGTCTGTGGGCATCCTGCAGCTGCAAGCTCAGAGGCACAGGGCCCTCATGTTCCTCAATGAGCATGCCGGCTTCCTCCCCTTGTCCTTTTCTCCGGAGAAGGCTTGCATGCAATGCACGTGCATAAGAAACTCCAACTGCCAGCTCCCATCTCTCTTGCTGAAGCACGGCCTTCCAGCCCGTCTCGCTTTATGCTGTTTGCCTACCTACAGTGAAAGCTAGAGTCCACGCTTATGCTAAAGGCCATCTGACTCACAAATTCCATCTGGGAGATTATAAGGATGAGGCGATTTGGGTTTGCTGGAGAGCACACTTCCTCTAAAAACTGAGCAGACACCACCCAGTTCCAACTATTCATACCAAATAGGAAAAGAAAAATTAAAGCAGCTCCCACAACACATATCAGAGAAGCCTCCTGACTCATAGATGCTAATTT
Organism: Galemys pyrenaicus; assembly: GCA_019455555.1. NCBI lineage: Eukaryota > Metazoa > Chordata > Mammalia > Eulipotyphla > Talpidae > Galemys > Galemys pyrenaicus. The sequence continues at coordinate 2,803,781 of JAGFMF010012216.1, forward strand.
TTATCTGAAAAATAATAATAATAAACAGTGTGGGTCAATAGGCAACTCAAACAGATGACCTCAGGGTGTGAATTTAACATCTCCTGGAATGTATCTTAGGACATTACAGATGTCTTAGGTGTTTTTCATTCTCTGGTCAAAAGTTTAGAAAGCAGTGATCTAAAGAAAGTGCAATAAATTCCGCTTCATAATCTTTCATAAAGTGAGTTGTGAATTTCTGAGATAGAAAGATCCAGGAGTCAAGGTTTGTTTCCACATGTCTGTGACCATTAGACCCTTTCTTCGAGGGTCCTCTGCAGGGACTATTGAGCCACAGAACGAGCTGGGAGGGGGGTGCTGGCCAAGGGAAAAGGCATCTTAGAAGGTGCCCTTGCTGCTCAAACTGCTGGCCCTGGGCCAGGGGCACAAAAGAAGGCTTTGTGTCCACACAAGACCTGGTCCAGCTTGCCAGGAGGGGACACAGAGAAGTGGGGGTGGCACCACTTCGTTTGCTGGGTCTTGCACATGCATCTCCTCTGGGGGCACCACGGTGTGACCTCAGTAGGTCTTTCCTTCCTGTCACAACCACCATTGAAAGTAGGAGAAAATGGAGATGCAAAACACACAACTCTTCTTGCAAAGCTTGAAGTTTTCAAGCAAAGCAGAAGCACAGACAGAAAATGCTAAAAAGCAGGGTAATTGCTTTAACCAAGGTTTATGCAGAATGCCATAGGAAGAAAGGAGGAAATTCCAGATTTGAGAATTAAGAAACACTTCCTAAAAGAAAGAAAGTGAGAAGGAGGGAGGGAGTGAGGAAAGGAGAGAGGGAGCAGAGAGAGAGGGAGGGAGGAAGGGAGGAAGAAAGAGGAAAAAAGAGAATGAGG
>JAGFMF010012216.1:2804912-2940866 GCA_019455555.1 Galemys pyrenaicus
GAGGGAGGGAGGGAGGAGGAGGGGAGGGAGGGAGGGCGTCAGCAGTTTGTTAGACAGCAGAGTGCCAGTGTGCCTGCAGATAATGCCCATCACCAGTGGTTCTCAGCCAGCGGCAGTTTTGCCATCCCCAAGTAAGTAGATATTTGGCAAAATCTGGATACATTTTTGACTATCACAAAGGAAGATGGGGTTAGACTTGCTATAGCACAGATTGGGTAGAAGTCAGGTATGCTGCTAAACACTCCATCATGCAACTTGCAGCCCCACAACAACAGGATTTCTCTACCCCAAGTGCCCATAAGGCGTAGAGGGAGACCCTGCCGTAAACAAAGCACATCAGAGTAAAGACAGGTAGGCTGGGGTCTGCTGGACTCTGATGTTGCTCCCTCGGGCTAGAGAGGCCCCTCTTCCTCTCCCATCACACCCAGACCGTAAACTCAAAGGCACCAATTTGCTCTGTCAGTATTTATATTGCCCTGACCTACATGGTGGAAAGTACAAAATGAATGAATAAAATAGGCTACTCAAGAAGCAATAGTGATAAGAAAGCTGTAAGAACATAGATGTGTTAAATTCCTGTGGCAACAATAAGAAACTATCATAACATGGTGACTGAAAATATCAGAAATGTATCTGCTCACGTTTCTGGAGAACAGAAGTCTGAAGTCAAGGTTTGGTGGGATTCGTTTCTTCTCAGAGCTCTGAGGTACCTTGTCTCTTTGGGTGACTCTGTAAGGAAGAAAAGTCATCCTGAGAAAATTATACAAATAGGTTTGTGGACTCCAACCCCCCACTCCAGACCAACAATATCCAAGATCTACAAATCCTATAAGGTCATCATCGAAGAGTGGATCGCTGGGAGCTGAGGGTGGAGTTAAGCAGCCCGGCTGGGTATAAAACCAGACACATGGGCCTTGGGGGGCTCTTGGTTCAAAACTAGCTCTGAGCGTGCTGTTGGGTTCCAGCTCGGAAGAACTGGTAAAACATTTACGGATTTGTCTCCCTCTCTCCTCCCTGTGTTATTCATTACTTTATTTCCCCCTCTTTTGTAAATAAAACCCTTATTAACCTTTGTCGCGTGTGCCTGCAGTTGGGGCATTATAAGTGCCTTTGGAGCGTGCGGGTGAGAACCCAGTCAGGCAAACCCATTTTACATCAGAGTTGCCCTGTAACACTTCACAACCTCCTTGCTCGTGCAAGTATAGCTCTATCTGTCACCATCTTCTGTCACCATCTTTCCATGGATCTTCACTTGACTTTCTCCTCTGCATTTGTCTCCTCCTTTTCTGTGTCTTACAAGGATATTTGTCACTGGATTTAGGATTCCCTTGCTTGATTCAGGACAATCTCATCTTGAGATCCTTCACTAAGAATATCTGCAAAGATCCTTTTTCCAAATAAGGTCGCATTCACAGGGTCTAAGTTAGAACTTATAGATGGTTCTTAGGGTCCCAGCTTTCCAAATCGTGCAATAGGGGGTTATGTGCCTGGCAGGCAGAGCTAGGAAAACACACTTAAGAAGAGAAGAACAAGTCCTTTATGGCAAATAATTTTTCCAAGAGTTGACCATTTCTGGTCTTCACTTCTATAGAACAGCAAGATAAAACATTAGACCCATGTAATTTAGAAGTACAAAACACTTGTTTACAAGATACATGAGTACATAAAAAATTTACAATGCTAGAAGAGCCTGTCAAATAAAACGCCCAGGGGACTCAACCAAACTCCACCCAATTTGCACGATTTTCAGACACGATTTCAAGTGTCTGAAATCTTCTATGGGCAAAGATTCCCTCTGTGTTGTTGGTGGCAAGACTCATTTTCCTGGGAGTAATGAGTAAAACTTGAGAAGCTCTCTACGAAGCTCTAGATGCCACAAAGTAGCTCAGTTAGAGCCCAGTCCCCCAAATAAAGAACACTAGGTCTCTGTTTTAAAATTGGCCCTGTCACCTTAAATTATTCCCACTTCTTGTCTTGACACAACCTCGAAAGCCTGCTGTTCAGACATGGTTGCATCAAAGCTACGTCAGTGTGAGAGGGACATATTTTAAAACGACAGATCTAAGAAGAAGCCCTCAGTCCTCTAAATGAACATATTATTTTAAAGATGGAAATGACTCCTGGAATACCCAGTAATCCAACTTTTCTCAATAAATCTCGTGCAATAAATTCTCTGCGGGGCTGAAGACCTAGTCTCAGGGTAAGCAAGAGCTTCCTGGAGCCATATTGGAGAGAGAATTGGAGCAAGTACTGTGGAGGGCAAGGGACCGAAGCTGCCTTTGAAAGCGACTCCAAGATCACGTCACCAAGGTAAGCATGGTTTTACAGGAGGGGGGTGAAAGGCTGATTTAACTGAGCTCCCCTCAGACTTTCGTTGGTAATGATGGGCTCTTCCATCTTACACAAATATTCTGGTTCCTGGTCCTCTGAAAGGCTGGAGGCTGGGTGGGAAGGTTTTTCCGCTGAATGGCTTTCAATGTAATAATACTTAATACTCCTTTTTGAAAGAGTTTCCTCTTTTTCTGAATATTTTCATGAGACTGTAACCCATTTGTACATAAAATTGCTTGAAAGTGACATGTTGAAAAGTCCGGCAAACACTGCAGTGCACTCTGTTTTCAAGGAATATAAAATTGGGCTCTGTCTGACACCTTGAGTGCGCTTGTGAAAACAGAATGTCACATCTCAAAGGGTTATTCTTGATAGTTAAAAAAATATAAAATAAAATAAACAGACCTCTCCAGGCAAACAGCCCCTTTGGACTCCAGTTTCCATGGAAACCCTGGCAATTGTACTCTTCTCACGGTGTGGTCTTTTTCACTTGATTTTTAAATGTCTGCTTGAGGCAGCTAACTTAACAACCCTCAGAATTCAGGAAATCATCTTCATCAAGACACCATAGGATATGGGATAGATCCTAACGATAGTGCCCCTGCCAGAGGCCCAGTTTCAGGGGAAAAGATGCAGGCTCGTGCTACAAGATGGGATTTGTGGGCCTCACCTCGCACTGAGCGACACTCTTATGATTATTCCTTTTATACCTTGTCTCTACTTTGAAAATTCTTGGAGGTAAAAGACCCAGTCTATATGGCTTGGAATCTTCCTTACAGATATTTCCTAGTAGTATATGTTGCTATTTCCTTTCTCAGTAAGTGAAGTATAACTTCCTTTCCTTTAAAAATAACTGGACTTGGGGTCTCCCTGGTGGTGCAGTGGGTTGAGCGTCTCACTGTGAAGCATCCACGGCATAGCAGCACAAGTTTGATCCCCTGCCAGGAAGGGGACCCACGTGGCAGAGGAGACCCATAGGGCACCACAGACCTCTCCTGTCTCCCCACTGCGCCCCTCAGCAGTGTGTTTCAGTCTATCTGCCTGTTCTGCTCCCCACTCTGTATCTGGTGGATCCTCTCACCTCCCACACCTCTGGCCTGTACCCCAGCTCTTGTATGCATAAATAAATAAATTTTGAAAAAATTAACTGGACTTATGACTCACTTTCAAACAATGGAGAATGGGGGGGGGGGTGCGATAAATCATAATTTGATAGTAGAGAAACTGGCAGACACTATGTTAACCAAAAAAGCGAATGTAAGTCACAGCAATCTCATGTCCTCCCTGACATGTTACGATGAAAAAGACACCTCGTCTCCGCAGAATTCTTCTCCCAAGCACAAGATCCCATTCTAATTGTGGACAAAAATAACAACATCAGACAAGCCCCACTGGAGATTCATCCCGTGAAACACTTGACCAGCGATCTTCAAAGCTCTCAAGACCTTTACAAACAAGGAGAGTTAGAGACACTAGTCAGAGGACTCTAATGGGACATGATGACTAAACAAAATTGACTTCCTAAATTTTATTCTATAATGTCAAAAAGGACATTGTGGAAAACTACAGCCTGTAGTTCAGTGGATTGTATTGTTTATTCCGTTTCTACAGACATAGGATGCTTACCTGTTACAGAGAGGGAAGACATGAGTGACGTGCTTATGGAACACAGTACGAGTTTTGCAACTTTCCTGTGAATGTAAATTTTTTAATTAAAAGGTGTATTTTCACAATAAAATCAATTAGTGCACTTTCAAGATTGAAATGAAAAAGACCAAGAAAAAAATAAGAGGAAATGCCATGTCTTGTATAATGAGACGGATTTTTTTCAAGATGACCATACTGAGACAAGATCAGAACAGTAGGCTGACCCAGAGCCCTGAAAAAGAGGACTCGGTTTCACACCAGTGCTAGACCCGGGTGTGAGGGCTTCCCAGGGGCAGGACTGTGTGAGAGAGAAGCGCAGGCGCACTGGGGTCCGATGGGCACGTCACGGCTTATCATGCTGTGGCCACCATGTCTCTTTTTTTTTTTTTAAAACCAAAAATAAGGTCACGGATGATGGGAGAATCGCTGTATTTCTAAGGATGAACTTATTAAAAGCCAGGTTTCTATTTTTGTTTTAACATATTTTTTATTAAACTACCCATATTTTGCATCTTTGCAGATTCCTCTCTAGCAGCAAGGAAAACAAGGAGAAGATGAACAATTGGGATTAAAAACAAAAATTTTTAAAATCCTGTACTGTGAGACAGTGGTGGTGATTTGAGGTTCCAGGTAGTTTTCTCTGGAGATTTGGCCTTTACACAAAGAGAAAGTTCACACCGGGACACAGCATCTCTTTGGCCCGACCCCGAAGGCATGTTTGCCTCGACCATACATTTTTTATTGTCCAGTTACGTTTTCAGTAATTCAGCTGATGGGATTTTCAGCCCTACCCATGGGCTGTGACTCATTCCACAGTCAAATTAACAGCTCTTTTGGAAAATGTTTTTTCAAGACTTGGCTGAAACTTTCCAAGCCTTCATTTCATCCCTTTCTTCCCAGAGAAACTCTTTGAACTCGTCCAATGATTGCATACTTCAGACAAGCCTTTATTTCTAGCCATGGCAAATGCCTGGCCAACCTCTCGATTTCAACATTCCTCTGCATCAACTCCCTGATGCCTTACCGCTCTCTGTAACAACAGTGTCTTGAAACACATAATACAGCTCACTTTAGAGGCTTATAAGATGCACCATTTTGTACTAATGGTTCCAAACTCCATTTCCCAAGGGGTATCCAAGTTCCTATGCAATGGGGCCCCAATCTACATCCGCTTACTGCCCTAGAGTCCCTCAGCTCTTTGTTTCTCACCAGCCCAACCACATGCGCCTCTCCCGACCTGTGCCTTTGCACCTGCCCTTCCTCTGTCTGGAATTCATCCTCTCCTCCTACCTCCACCTGGTGGGCTTTTTCCATCTTTCACTGTCCAGCCTTTTATTGGCTTCTCTGTGACGCCAGCCTGGAGAGACTTCTTGCCTCGTCTGTGACTCCTGACACTGTGATGACGCCATGGTGGCGGGTATCACGTGCCACGGAATCACAGATCAGTATGTCTGTTTTCAAGTGAATTGTGAGCCCTCTCAAACTGGAAATATCTCATGCACCTTCAAAATCACCCTGTCATGCTTAGCTTAAACCCTAGCAGATTACACTCTCCTACCTTCTTCACTCTGTTTACTACCACCACCCTCACCACTGAGTGAGAGAACTAGACTGGAGGAAAATCAGACTTGCTTTTGTTACACACGGGTGGAGCCAAGCAAGAGGACTTGCCTTTACTTGTCTGGATTATTCCTGCCTTTCCTTCATTGCTCAGCTGCTCTCTAAGTGTACCCTAAGCTCAGGTCATAGCTGTCCATGCCTTGCCCATCAGCTGGCCATTCACAGAACCACATAGGGAGCAAGAGCTGATGCTCAGCCTGCTGTTCTCCTGAGACTCATCTCCCAGCGCACAGTCAAATGGCCATAACAGCAGACAGGACAGGACCTGGGAAATGTATCCAAAAAGTCAGTGACCACTTGCCACATCAAAGCACAGAGCCAAGAGAACAGAATAAGGATTTTGGGTGCAAGCAGGAGGGGTCGGATCATTCAAGAATGATCTCTTTGGGGTGAATCCTTTAAAAAGCTTGTACTAGATTTTCTTGCTCTCTGTTTCTATGGCCATTGGAAACCTTCATGGGCACACTTGTCTCAATCAATACATCTTAATAGTATATGTACCCAGCCCTCCCATCAGTACGTTGATTACTTGAGAATAAGAATGCTGTCACCTTCTCCTCATATTACCAGCACCTAATAAGGCACTGAGGCCTTGAAAGAAGGAAAGGAAGGAGAATAGGAAACAGGTGAGTGAAAGAGAAAGAATGGAGAGAAGAGAAAGATGGAGAGAAAAGAAAGTAAGGGGAAGGGAGTGGAGGGGAAGAGGGGGAGGGGAGAGATGCTTCCAAGCGTTAACATGCTTGAGTCCTGCCACCTCCCAACCATAACCCTCTTCCCGCGAAGTGTTCATGCATACACAGTTACTATACACACACACTTTTGTGCGCATACACACACTCATACATGCATGCATACATGCTGCACACAGACATGTCTATGCATGTGCACGCACACACAAGCCATCCAACATAGCCCTGCATGCACATATACACCTTTGCCCGTTCACACACCCATGTGCTTACGGTGCATGCACACTCACACATACACACCTTTAGCACGCATGTGACATGAACACGTGTCATGCACGCGTTTGTATTTATATGCATGCACACATTCGTTAACCCGAATACACACTCTAGCACATGCACACACATGTCCATTTACTACAGGCATCATACACACACTTCATAAACATGCACACATGTGCCTTTATAAACACAGAACACCGACAATCACACACAAGACATCCAACATAGCCCTGCATACATATGCACCTTTGCCCGTTCACACACCCATGTGCTCACACATGCACGCACGCTCATACAAACACAGGCTTAAACCATCAAGAACACAAACTTAAGAGTGAGCTGCAGGCTCCAGCTGGTTCCTCCCGAATACTTGATGTCTCATCTCTCCTCCGAAAGTTCCCTCTTTTCTCTAAGTTCTCAGGTTCCCTGTATCAGCGGACAGTTTGTTTAGTTTATGAGCTGGGAAGACCAGGAGCAAGGCGCTGGTCGAAGGAGCCTGTGGCGCATCTTGAGGAGAAGCGGTGTGTGGGGCTCCGGGGTCTCCGCCGCAGTCCCGAGCACACGCTCACGCTGACAGCCCCGGCCTGCCCACGGTGGAGAGACGCAGCCTCGAGCTCCAGGCACCTGAGCGCTGCATGAAGCCATGCAATTCTTATAAACATTACGGGTCTTCTGGAGCCTATGAATTGCCTCTATTTAAACTCAAAAGCCCCTGACATGGTTCCCGGGACCTGTAAACTCTGTGATACCAGCCATAATAACTCCCCTGGCAAGAAATAAGCTTCACTCCCCGCAGCCTGTAAAGGACCTCGCCTGACCTTTAATATCAATCAGAGGGACCGAGGGCTGGGAACACCGGCCGGGGCTGGGCGGGTGGGGCGGCCTGGAGCCCACAGACTGCGCACCACCAGGCAGTCTGCGCCTGTGCTGGGCCCCCCGCCTGCTCCCCTTTCCTCGTCCCTGGGGAGGAGCCACAACCACTCACTCCAGAGGGCTGTGCAAGAAGCAAGAGAAGAGACTGTGATAGAAACGCTGCATGACAAGCCCCGTCAGCATAAAACAGGCCGGATTTTGAAGACCGATGGGGAAAACAAAGGCAAGGCTGAGAACTGACTACGAGCGGGATGGGACCTGTATGACAAGGGTCTGGCGGAGGGAGTCTCAGGAATGTCCACCGTCTTAGGGACTCATGAACCCGTGGAACTCACCCAGTGATTGATGGGTCACGTGACCCAACTGACCTGAACAAAGTCACGTGAGCACGGTGGTCTTGGGATACTTGCCTCCTACCTATCGAAAGCATGTCAGGTGGGACAGGAAAGTGTCCAGCTGCTCAGTCAACATTTTCACCCTAGTAGGAGAGTAAACTACAACCCTTGAGGGTGGAGTGAATGGCAGCACAGCTGACTTTCTTTCTTTTTTTTTTTTCCTTTATTTATATATATTTGACATGAATTGTAATCCCCATGTATTCCCATCACCATATCACCAGTGCACCATCACCTCAGTCCCCCGTGCTCCCATCTGCCCTCAGCCCTCCCTCTTCCCCTTCCCCACACAAGTGTCCCCAATTTGTCCTTGTCTTTTCATTTTTGGTTTTATTGTTATTATTATTGTTGTTGTTGTTGTTCTTATTCCTTTCCTTGATCCTTATTTGTTTCCCTTATATTCCTCCTAGGGGAGGAACCATCTGGTATTTTTCTTTTGCCTTCTGAATTATTTCGCTGAGCATCATCCCTTCCAGTTCCATCCATGTTCCTATGAATGCGTCTAGTTTTTCTTTTTTGATTGCTGAATAGTATTCCATCGTGTATATGTACCACAACAGCTGACTTCCACCCCCCAAATCTATCAGTCTTTTCAACCCCAGAAAAATTCTGTAATCTTTCATCTCCTCTGCTTTGTCAAGCTTCACGCCTGGCCTGGGCCCACTGTCTGTGTGGAATCTGATAGTCAGGAGGGCCCTCTTACACCCTCTGAGATAGCATGCATTGTGGATAATCAGACAGGCATCTACAAGTGGCCACCTATGTTGATGAACTGACCAAACAGCTGACATTTATCACTGTGCAGATCTACTGCCACCTTCAACCCATGCAGACTGAGTGATTGAGAACTGTTCGGAGGGTTAGTAAATAGCAACACAGACTCCTTTGTTACCATGTGTAATATCAGGTACTTACTTGCAAGACAGTCAACTACAAAAAAGGAATTCTGTAGGGATGGGCAAGCTTGATTCAGCAGCAAATCATGATGTAAGGAAAGAAAGGGTAGGGAAAAACATCCAGATGGTCAAGAGGCACATGAAAAAACTGTTCATTATCATTAATCATCAGGGAAATGGAAAACCACAATGAGATAGCACCTCAGACCTCTGAGAATGTCAATATCAAAAGACCAGAAACAAGTGTGGAAGGGTGTAAGGTAAAAGGGGTCCCTTGTACATTGTTGGTGGGATGTAGACTGGCCAGTTCCATGGAAAACTACATGGAGGTGTCTCAGAATATTAAAAATAGATTCACCATATGATCCAGTAATTCCATTCCTAGGTATCTACCATAAAATCGCCAGAACACTAATGCAAAGGGAAACCAGCATTCCCATGCTCACTGCAGCACTGTTTCCAACAACCAAGTTATGGAAATAACCAAAGTGCCCAACCACAGACGAGTATATTAAGATGGTGAGTGCACAATGGAATATTACTCAGCCATAAAAATGATGAAATGTTGCCATTTGCAACAACATGGAAGAACTAAATGAGATTATTTTAAGTAAAATAAGCCAGAAGGAGAGACTCATATGTGGAATATAATGAAACAAGACAACAGAACATATAATACTAAACCAAGGCAAAACCTTGAAGTCTGACTGTAGAATTGAGTCTGCTAGGAGGGAAGGGTGGAAGCAGAGGGGAGGGTACCCAGTTGGCCACGGTGAAGGACAAGGGGTGCCTTGTGAGTGGGTGTGGTGTAGTAACATATATCTGAAGAGATGAAACCTATGTACATGTCTGAGTCATTGTGTTGAAAGCCAACGTTTCCTCGATAAAAAGTAATAATACAAAAAAAAAGACAGAAATTATCCTAGATTAAAAAAAACTCATTTAATCAGTTAAAGGCCTGTGGTCAGCAGCATTACTACTGCCAAGAGCTCCAGCCTGCCCCCACTGAGGTCCTGACCTACAGACGTGACTGCCCAAGGATGCTCTGGCAGGATCATTTGTTACACAGCCATGGGTAACTAAGACGCCCTTGCAATGCATGCTCTGCATGACAGAGGGCGCTAACCAGAACTGTGATGATTCTCTTCCCTGATTCAGGCCCTTCCTTTAATGCCATAAGGAGCCACAAAGCACATTCATCGAGTGTCTTTTAGGGATGATGCTTTCGTGCACTATGTGACCCAGCAAAGTTAGAATTACTAACAGCCCTTTGCAGGTGAGAAGAATGGAGGATTAAGCAGCATATTCAAGACCTAGAAGCTGGGACATGACTAAGTCAGAACTGAGACCAAAATGTTCTGTCTTCTCCCCACAACCGCACGCTGCCACAAAGCCAAATCATCCTTTTGCAGAATAGGGAGATGCCAAAACCAGCAGATGAGGGCAGATGATCCCTAAGACCTACAAGAAAGGGGAGTTCTGTAAGATGAGGGACAGGAGAACATCAGAAAGTTTCTGCCCAACATCTGTGTCAATTGAGTTTTATTGATCTCTCCTTGGAAAAAATTAATTCAGCAAAATTCAGCTTGTTTATTCTAAACCTGGGACTCTGGGCGTCACTGGACTTTGTGAGAACTGTTTCAGACTTAAAGGAAAATTGCAGAATAGGAGCCTCTTGGTCCCTCATCACAGGACCACCCTGTTGAGGAGCTGCCCCAAAGAAACCTTCCAGACATAGAAACACCCGAGCTTACCCTGCCCCAACTCAGCTGCAAGTGTCACCTTGTCGCAGCAGTGTAGACTGTCCTTACCACTCTGGAGAAACTTAAGCCTCCTGGAAGTAGCCCCTTAACCTCACAAACCCCCACATACCAGAAGCTGCATTGGCTCTAAAACCAAAAAGGCAGAGGGGAGGCGTCCACAGAACCCTTACACGAAGTTGAGATGTTACAGGCATGCTTGCAGAGTGGAGACCTTTGACAAATCGAGCGTGAGTCTGGAAGACGGAGGAGAGCCAAGAGTCATCCTCTTCCGCCCCTCAGATGGATGAACCTTCCAGCAGGAGACAAAAGCATCACTCCATCAAGATCAAAGCTCGGGGAAGTGAAGAGGAACGCAAGAGGACCAGAGAGTCCTCTGGGATGGAAGTATGTCTGTTTTATGTAACATACATGGTCTGCGTTCTAGAAAGCACATTGCATAGCAAACCCACTTAATAGTCCTCGTAAAATAAAGACTTCCTTTGCATTAAGAATACAAAAAGATGGATATGCTCTTGGCATGGAATGTATAAAGCCAAGGTTAAAAGTTCTACCATGTTTTCACCTCATGGAAAATAACGGTAGGTTCATCAGTGCGCAGAGTCCAGATTTTTCTTGAAGGAATCGAACATAGAGACAGAGAGTATTTGCGATTCTTCAGCTGCCACGGGCTGTTGAGTTAAGGTACTCACCGCAGCAGGGTGTTTCCAGTCATGGGAAGTCAACCAGGTTCCAAAGGTTGACGCAGGAGATAATCGCTGCTCCAGAGAGCCTTAATAGTTTGCAGAACTCTGTGATATGTGTTCTTAGAAGACTCTGCATAAATAGCACATGACTCAGTCTCTCTGAGACTCGCTCTTCACTACTCACTATTTGGTGCTGGTGGTTGTTAATGGGACACTCTCAGGCACTGCTGTGATGACGGAAAAAAGAACAAAGGCGAGAGAAAACAACTTCTCACTTCTAAGAAAAGAAATACCAAAGGGGAAATGAATATATCAAAGGGCTGTGTCCCGCATGCCCTTCTCAGCCAGATGCAGACACGTGCAAGGGCTGTTTAGCCCAGTCTGAGTAACACTCCATTCCCCAACATCTGCAGAATTTGCAAAGGCTGAACAAAGACCACAAAAAGGAGCATCGGATCCAAAAGATCAAGCACTGGACTGGGACAGGTATCCAATGATGCGGCTCGTGGACCTAATCCACCCCTTCTCTTACCCATCTGCAAAATGGGACCCACACTCGGTGCTGTCACAAGCAGTTTTGATTCAGCCGGTCATCTGCTTCCAAGCATTTTAATGTATGAGGCACCAAGGAAGGGAGAGTCAAGGAAGGGAGGTGAGATCTGTCCGTGGAAAATTCCACTCTCCAAGAGTGGTAAGTCTCGTATCAAATAACCAAGCAGAGGAAATGGGGTCATTGGCACCCCAAAATTCACCACCTATGTACCATCTCCCCCCAGAGCATAAGGCATGCTTTTCGGTCACAGTGCCAGACCCGGTGCCAGCTTTCTCTTTCTTACTTTTTTTTACTACTCACCTAATCTCCTTTCATCCAAGCTATTCCGTCTAGCAATATTGTCTAGTCTCCGGAAATCCTTTCTTGACCAAAGAAGATTATAAATTGAAGGGCACGTGGGGGCTCAGAAACCTCCACAGATGCGTACCTGACTATAAATGACTGGGGTGTGCACATTTTCAAACCAGGCAACGTAAGGAATGTTTACTGTGGTGATGACGATGACAATGATGATTTTCATGCAAAATAGTTCTAGTTGTGTGGACATGGAATGAAATTTACAGAACTCTCTCACCACAGACCTAGCAGTGGTTCCAGGCTACAATAAAATGATCCTCATATGGCCAGGGCTCTGGAAACTGGTCACTCTCACTGACTGTCCGGCTGGGGCTCAGTCTCTCCTCCCAGCAACCCGAAGTCACCTGGCGAAGCTGCAGCTGGATGACGCTGTGCCCCAGGCCCAGATGCCAGGCTCTGATCTGCCTTCTGCTCTGAGAGGGGGAGCCGCAGGATCTTGGCCCCAGGCCAGGGTCTGAAGGTAAGAGAGTAGGCGAGCACGGGTCCCAGCACGGGGGGAGTCGGCTCCGCTGGCCCCTGAGTCTGCTGTCTTGTCTCCTGGCGCGGCCTTTGCCTATTGCCCTCCTTCAGGGCCCAGGGCTTCAACGCCACATCCTCCGGGGCCTCCTCCCCAGCCCTGCCCAGCTCTGCTGCCTTCTCCCTGCTCACAGCCTCCAGCATGGTATCCCTGTGTTCCCCTGTGCTCACCTGTGCTTCCCTGTGCTTGCCCGTGCTCCCCTGTGCTTGCCCGTGCTCCCCTGTGCTCCCCTATGCTCCCCTGTGCTCGTCCGTGCTCCCCTGTGCTCCCCTGTGCTCGCCTTTGCTCGCCCATGCTTCTCTGTGCTCCCCTGTGCTTGTCTGTGCTCACCCGTGCTCATCTGTGCTCGCCCGTGCTCCCCTGTGCTCGCCCCTGCTCCCTGGTGCTCGCCCGTGCTCCTCTGTGCTCCCCTGTGCTTGCCCGTCTCCCCTGTGCTCCCCTGTGCTCGCTCATGCTCCCCTGTGCTCGCTCATGCTCCCCTGTGCTCGGTACTCTGGGCCCTCCTACAAGCAGGGACTATTCAGCACCCACCTGAGTTTCCCCAGAACCGTCCTCGGAAACGAACGTGGTGGCTGGAACTGGCTCTGTGAATACTTATTAAATCACCTCGACACCCCAGGCCTGGTTCTGCTTCCCTTCTCTTTCTGATAACCACTTGGACGACAGACAACAAGCCCAACGCTCTTGAGAGGGCGGATCACGGGACATCGGTGCAGGGCCCTGGGCAGGAGCGTGTTCTCGGCTGAGCCGACAGCGAAGGCGACAGGAGCCCGTTCCTTCCGACCGCAGAGACGGGGCCGGGGCTCAGGGTGGCACCAAACGGGTCTCGTTTCCGATCTCGAGTCCACGACCTGGAACGGGGGGCACCTTGGAAGTCCCCGGCCTGTTTCATTCCGTTTTGTCCTCGGACGCCAGGACAGAAACGCCCACTCCCGGGACCTTGGGGAAGGACCGTGCAGCACGTGGACCGCACAGGGCCCTGGCCACACAGCCGCTGGACGGCGGCTTCCCTCCGTGTCTGGAGGAGCGGCCAAACTGGCCCCTCCCTGGGAGAGAGGGGGAAATAAGTGAAAAGGGAATCGAGCTACGTCGGAAAAAACCAGCGGCCATTTCTGCTCCGTGGGTGAGCTGAAGACTCATGCCCGCACGCAGGGCAATTTAATGTCCAAGCGCCACAACATCCACCTGTGTTTTAGAAGTGGGAATTTGGGGCCTCCCTGGTGGCGCAGTGGGTTAAGCAACGCACTATGAAGCAAACCGCAGCCACTGCAGCACGAGTTCGATCCCTGCTGCCGGCCAGGGAGGGACCCACATGGCACCGCAGACCTCTCCTGCCGTGCCCGCTGCTCCCCTCAGCAGTGTACTTCCATTGATCTGCCTGTTTTACTCCGCGCTCTGTCTCTGGTGAATCCTCTCACCCCCCCACATCTCTGGCCGGTACCCCAGTGCTTGTATGCATAAATAAATAAATCTTTAAAAAAAATAGAACTGGGAATTTACAGTGACTTTTTGGTGTGTTTGGGGTTCATAATTCTAAAGTGAAATAAGATTGAACTAACAATGAAGAGCATGCCAGTTTTTAAAAGTCAAGTTTTGAATGTTTTTCCTAAAAGAGCATGGGTATGCCTCGCTTTATATATATACATGACTTGAGACCATCTGCTCTATTAAAAAAAAATAGAGAGCGAGCGAGATGTAATGAAAAAGGCCCGATCATAGTTGGCAGTAAGAAAAATTGCATTCCTCCAGCCCTTTGCTCAGGCATAGAGCCATCAAAATGTTATGCCATAAAATTTAATTTTTGAGTTTTGAATGATTTACAGTGGAGCAGAACTTATAAATCAGAACAGTAACCATCGCTATGAATAGAGATGTATGTTTTTCCAAAATGTCTAAATGAAATACTTTGCAACATACTGTGCAACGCACACGATCTCCGAAGGCCCGCATAATTGGAGTTAATAGTTCTTGTTTGGCCAGAAGGAAATTTACGAACCCCTAAGCACCTCCCCCTCCTTAAGACAAAGTGAGAAAATCCACATCATCTCTTCTTAGGAAAGCAGTTAATCATGGCATTATATCAGTCCACCGTGGCTTGCTTTGTAGCCCCATTTATTAAGTTCTCAAGCTCTTTACAATGTCTTGGAACATGCCTTTGATCAGATGCAACGCATGAGACAGACGTGGAGGGCATCGTGCCGGGACAGCCTCAAGTGCACGTGCTCCTGAGCAGTCTCCCTTCCTCTCGCACCCAAAGCCCGTGCTCTGCAGTCTGCCCATCTGTCCATGTTGCTGTTCTGCACCCTCTCCCTCTCTACCTGGATCACTGTGCAGTTTCTTCACCCAGCCTCCCCAACGGGAGAGCCAAGGAGTCACCTGCCAAGTACGTGCATCTGACCTTCCTTAACATTCCCTAGTGCCTTCCCATCACATCTCCCATGGGACCTTCTCCCATGGCTTACGGGACCTGGCCCAGCCCACGCACGGCCCATCCTGCCTGCCCTTCAGGGTTCTTCTTAGTCTTCAAATGTCACTTTGTCCATACACCATGATCCCAAATTAGTTAAAAAAAAAAAAAAAAGTTTAGATGGGCAGGTAGAGATGGACGGTTGTGGGAACTGCACCAAAATTACAGAAAGAAAAGCCACCAATATTGGATTAGCCTTGACCTCTGATGGTAGGATTTTAGGCAACTTTATTATAATCTTCTCCCAAACATTTGGAACAGAACATATTTTAGTGCAACAGAGGAAGCCCACAGACGTGTTCCATAGAAGCCAGAGGGCGGAAGTAGGGTACGCAGGTGCCAAATCAGCAGGTGTCGAGGCGCAGGGAGAACGGAAGTCTTCATTCTAATGTGCATGATCCAGCCGGCTTTCCCGCGGATGGGTCAGCCAAAACATTCGTGGGACAGCTGATGGCTGACCTCTGGAATGTGGATAAAAATACGGGCGCCTGCAGGACCCAGAGATGAGGGGCAGTTGCTGCAACAGCAGACAGAAGCAGAAAGGGAGTGTGAAATAACACGGGTCATGGAGTTTGCCAAATGAACAGATCCTTAAAAGCTGTGATCTCCCCAGCTAGGTTGGAGGCTCTGTGAAGGTAGGGCTGTCTCTGTCCTCATCGTTCCATGTGCCTCTCTCAGGCTAGCCCTGTTCTGCATGGATGGCCCAGCAGTGAAGAAAAGACACTCAGACCCTGCCTTGCTGAGACTGCATTCCAGCAGGCAGAGAAAGCAAGTCAACAGATGCCAAATAATAGTAGAGAGTAATAAATGATACTGGAGATTAAAATGGAAGAATGCAATGGAGAAAGATGGGTTGCCTTCTTTAATGTGAGGCCAAGAAACACATCTAGGAGTGCACACTAGGGCTGAACAGGAAGGCACCAGGCCAGGAAAGTGCTTCCAGCCAGCAGGGTAGCTGGGCCAAAGTTCTGAGTCACGGATGACTTGGAGTGTGAGAAGAACAGAAGTAACGCCCATGTGACTGGAGCTCCGGCAGGGAGAGCAGCGATAATAGTAGTAGATGAGGTCAGAGATAAACGGGGTCAGATTATGAAAGGTCTCACCAATCATGGTGAAGGAGTTGACTTTTTCCTAAATGCAATAAAAAGCCATTGAGGGAGGGAGTTGAAGCAGGGAAGCAAAGAGTCTGAACTGGCTTTTACAAAAATCCACCCAGAGAGCTGTGTGAGGAATGGACTAATACACAAAGGAAAAGACCAGTTAAGAGGCTACTGCTGAGATGATGAGGCCATGGGATGAGACAGGGCCGCAGAGAGATTGAGGAGTGGTGTCCAGGCTGGAGGTGATGTTGACAGCACCTCCAGTGAAGTGAAGACATGGAGATAATGAGAGTACAGAAAACAGATCAGGGATGACTCCTAGGTTTGATTTTCCTGGGTTCGTGCCCAGCACCCTCTCAAATCAGGACCCTGGGAGCACTTGGTGACTGAGTGGATGGATGCATGAATAAATAGAAAGACTGCGAGTCTGTCGGGAATGGGAGGGAGGCTGCAGGTCATGGTCCCCGATACCTGAGGCCCCAGTAGGCACTGCCTGGAATCGCCACGCAGAGCACAGTTAGGACAGGTGAGGACAGGATCTCACAGGAGGTGGAGTGCAGAGAAGCTGTGGGACCAGACAGACCTGCACTCAAGACCTTGTCATTCCCTCGCTCTCTCTTCCTTGTTTCACTGTGTTGCCAGCCTCTTGAGCCTGTTTCTTTCTCTGTAAAACGGAAATAATTGATCCCCTTCATCGTCCTGCCTGAGCATGGCTTGTGTGGCTGTGGGTCAGCCACTTCAGCGTGCTGGGTCTGTTTCCTCACCTGTAACAAGAAACAAATAACCACCACTATGTCTCTCACAGGACAGCTGGAAGATTAAGTAAAGAAAACCCCTATGATCCAGCAATATCACTTGAATGTATTTACCCAAAGAATATGAAAACGCTAATACAAAAAGACTTAGGTGCCCCTGAGTCTTCAAATCATAGAGGCATGACTCTAAGTCACAGAGGCATTGTTTCCAATGACCAAGCATGGAACCAACCTAAGTGCCCATCAATAGCAACTAGACAAGAAATTCTGGAATGCATACTCAGTGGAATACTATTAAGCTATGAAAAAGATAAAATCGTGCCTTTGGGGACAAAATGGGTGCGTCTCTAGTGACAATGCTAAGTGAAATGAGTCAGAAAGTGAAAGACAGACATGGACTATAAACAACCAAAGAAAACAAACTGAAAAAAAAAAAAAGTCTTAGTAAAAAAAAAAATGTTGGTTACAAGAGGAAAGAAGGTGGGGAGGAAGAAGACACAAAGTGGCAGTGTCATGGCCCTGGAGCTCAGGCAGAGGGTCAGTGAGGCATGTGCACCTAGGGAGGGATGAAGTTGCGCTCTCCAACTAATGAATTGAGTAATCAATTGGCAACTCAATAAAAATTTTAAAAAACCAGAGAGTAGCTTAAGAGTGTCCCATCACCCTCAGGAAAACAGATGGGGCACAGCTTTCCCAGGGACGTCTGAGGCTGCAAAGCAAGGTAATGGCGGGGAGGATCACCAGACCAAATCATCAGCTCCAGATAGGCTTGGGGGCACAAGCCCCTCTCCATCAAGCCCCCCAAAGCCACATTATACCTGTCAGGCATCCAACAGGGGCAGGCTGTCCGTGCGTCTGTCAGGAAGTGAAGGGTAAAGGTCGTGAAGGAGAGATCTGGGGGTTCTGCACCATCTCCCGTATCCTGTGGGACCCCACAGTGTAATAGAGGAGGGCGGCCTGGATAAATGTGTTCAGAGCTGCAGCACCCAGAGCCTTCCCGCTGGCACATGGGTCTGCTCCACATGCACCCACCTGAGGCCCACCGGACGCGGGAAGGAGACCCCAGAGAGCACCAGTCCCGGAGCAGAGAGAGACCCACCAGGGCCTCCGTTGCCAGGAAGTAGCGGTCACTTTCTATCTCCTCTTAACCTGCGGCCCGGTGAGTGGTCTGACCACGTGAGCTCTGCTTCTCCCTCTTAACTAACTGATTTACTCCACTCGCCAGCTGCTGACTTTGGCCGCCTTGCCCGCTCAGCAACCACGCCAGGCCCCATCACCGCGGAGGCCTCCCCAGCAGGGCCAGAAAGTGCCCACTCCCGTCGCTGGGCTGGAAAAAGCCTCCCCCAGCCCTGCACTGTCAACACCAGGCCACTTCGGGGTGCAGCACGAAAAGCCAGGCAAAGGGAGCTGGTATTTTACACCATATTCGAGTTAGCTGTTTTATCTGGACGTGAACATGGGAGACGGGCAGGAGCGCCAGGGGCTTTGTAAAGGCACATCCAAAATAGACCACGAAGCGGGCCTAAGTGAAGTCACCGACGTGCCAGGGAAAAAACTCTCAAGGCGTTTTATAAATTTTGCGCCCAGAGTACCTTGGCCAAGTAGGCCTCACAGCTCTCGGAGACTCAAATCCTCCATTTTCCCTTGCTTTTCCTTATGGCTTAGGGACTTAAGAAAACAATGCAGACGTGTCCCAAAGAGTTACAGGAACACCTCGTGTCAGCTCACTCTCCTGGAAATGAGGCACAAAAGTCACAGCCGTGTGGCCGAGAGCTTGGCCTCTCAGTGGCTCCCTCCCCTTCCCCTGCTCAGCCTCCCTTCTCTCTCACTCTCACCATCACCATCAGTTGACCAGTCACCTCAGGGACTGAGGCGATGGAGCACGGGTGAGATGGTGGTGGGAGCTCCCTGGGGACGACAAGTGATGGCAAGTATAACTAAATAAATCTAATTTTTAAAACAGGGTGTTCTTCTAAGATTGCCGTAAGAGAATTAAATGTAGTCAAGTCTAAGACACGCAAGCAGTGGCTGGCGCATCCTCACGTCAGCGGAAGCTGCTGGTTTGTTTGTTACATCGTTGTGTGGACACAGGTGGGTGTTTAAAGGAGTCTTTCCTTCCGCACCACGAGCTTCTGGTATGATGCAAGCACAGTCCGCCTTTGACCCTCTCACCATCTTAGCTAGAAACGGCGGCCCTGACCCGTGTGAGCCCAGCACTGCCCTGCGGCTTTCTGTGCGAGACGCCAGCTTCGACGCCGACCCAGACAGGCTGGAGCACAGAACAGCAGCAGAACGCTCAGCCAGCTTCGCGTGCAGGCATTTGCGGGTGCGTGACCTCCACGGTCAGTAGGACTTCAGCGGAGGACCGAATCGTAGGTCACCTGGGCAGCCTGATTCAGTCAGCTCGAAGACCTCAAGGCAAAAGTGAGATTCCCCAGGAGAAAAAAATTTGTTTTTTTTCTATTTTTTCTTGCAGTAATATTTTTATTTCTGTTCTCACTTTATAAAAATCTGAAGTTGATATTCACAATCATCCTGAAGACTCATATATGAGGACAGAGCTAGTTTCAGTCCTTTCTCTATTTTTATAGAGCTTGGCCATCATTTGTGGTCCCCAGGGAGTTCCCACCACCATTCCACCGTGCACCCTCACCTCAGTTCCTTGTGCTCTTCCTCATCCCAGTCCCTCTCCCTTCCCCCTCTACAAATTGCCTCTGATTTGCTTTGTCTTTTTGTTCTTGTGTTGTGATTTTTTTATTGTTGTTATTGTTCTTTTTTTGATTCCCTTTTCGGTTCCTTTATATTCCTCCTAAAAGTGAAACCATCCAATATTTTTCTTTTGCCTCCTGACTTATTTCACTGAGCATCATCTCTCCCTAGA
Source organism: Galemys pyrenaicus (assembly GCA_019455555.1). Taxonomy (NCBI): domain Eukaryota; kingdom Metazoa; phylum Chordata; class Mammalia; order Eulipotyphla; family Talpidae; genus Galemys; species Galemys pyrenaicus. The sequence continues at coordinate 2,824,719 of JAGFMF010012216.1, forward strand.
AAAAGAAATTCCAATTGTTGATGGCAGGGTCAGCCTCTGCTGCAAGTTCCAGCATGTTCTCTTTGACAGTCTGCCTTGCAGATTCCAGGCCTGACTAGCCAGCCCTACAGAGGTATAAGCCAGTTCCTTGCAGTCTACACCCTATGTATGTATAACCATGTCTGCATCTATTTCTGTACCTACAACTATATACACATCTGTTACTATACCTATATCTAAATCTAGCTGTCTTCTGTCTGTGTACACACACATATGCGCGCGCACACACACACACACACACACACACACACACCCTACTGGTTATTTATTTGCTAGACGCCTGACTGACAAAACATCAGTACATCTTAATTTCAGCATTGCTACCATACTGCTGGCTAATCGCATGTGACAATAGGATGAACCACAGGCTCCAGACACTGGGTCAAACATTGTTCTGGATGTTTCTACGCAGGTGTTTTTAGATGAGACCTGTATTTAAATGGCAAACTTTGGGTATATCTACTTACCCCTCAAAGATGGGCGGTTCTCATGTCATCAACTGAAAGCCCAATCTGAACAGAGACCAACCTCCTGAGAGAGAGAGAATCCGACTTTGGACTTGACCTTCAGCATTCGTCCGACCCTAGGACTCTCTCCTTCTGGTTCATCCTACAGAGTTTGAACGTGCCACTCTCTACAGTCACGAGCGCCGGTTGCTTCAAATAACTTTCCCTATAGAGGCAAGTCTGTGGGTTCTGCTTCTCTGGAGAGCCCGTGGCCCCACCATGTAAGAACAGGCACACTACCGGAACTGCTCTCACCAGCAACGCGGGCTCAGCAGCAATGTCAGCATTGCTGTTGGCTTAGTGTTAGTATCAGCATTATTAGGATAAGGTCGGGCTTAAGGCTGACATCCTATTTGATCCCCGAAGCTAAGCAGCAACCTGAATTCTCATCCCGATCCGTGAGGTGCAAGTGCCATGACCTCCCACTGCCCCGCGTGGTCTCCAGCATCCGGGAGCTCACACCTGAAATGCACTTGACAAATATTTACCCTGCCAAGCAAAGCGCGCTGGAAGATGTGCGAAATCCAATTACCTGGCAGTACTGAACACTTAAGAAGGCAGACACTTCAGGGACTTTATTTCAAACTTCGAGTATTTTCATAAGTCCCAAGAAAGTCCATTAAAATAGTTTCCACTGAAGCAAAGAAAAGCCCATGAAGTCAGCATACACCATGGACAAGAATCATCGCGTGTGCTGTAGGTCAAGTTTTGAAAGAATTAATGTTCTAGGCAGGAGCCATCTGAATTATGCACATTATAGATGGCTTCCCAGGAGGTAGACGATCGCAACCCGCCTGAAGTATGACTGTTTTCACCCATCAGTTATAAAGAGCCCTGCGGGACCCCGCCTGTGCTAACAGGGAAGGAGACGCCCCCTTCATCTTAAGGCTCATTTTCTCAGTTTGGGGTCTTTTGAGTTAGAAACTTCCCCTTTGTGTCAACAAGGCTTGGGTGAATGTTTAATTTATTATACACCATCTGAGAGCTCCAGAGAACACACAGGGATGATGTTTTGTGCCTAGGATAACTATGTTCCAACTATCAAATTAAATTGAAAATGCAACATAATGACAAATGATGTCATAATTGACATCTGCACTGGGCATTAGCAAACATCTCTCTCCCAGAGGGAAGGAGGCGAGAAAGAAGTGAGCCCTGGTTCGGAAGCACATTCAGCACACCAGGCACTTGCAAGCTCTTCTCACAATTCATGCAGTTCCCCACTCCAAGCACAAAATGGGTGAGGCTACAACGGCCCTTCCCACCTTCCTCCACCAAAAACTCCAGCTCCTCCTGCCCCACCTCACTGAGAAGACAGACCATCGCTGAAGAATCAGGTTGTGGCTGTTGGCCCGGGCTGCCTTCAAAATTCACCTGAGGTTAGAGTTGCAAATGTGGGAAATAAAACTACAAGCCGGCCAGGTAAGTTCAGATTCAAAAACCCATGATTAATATTGCAGCATGCATATGTTCATGAATATGTGCAACATGCTCATATTTCAAATTACTCATCACTTATCTGAAATGCAGACTTAACTGGACGTTCTCTATTTTACCTGGCAAGACCACCTGAAGTCCTTTGCTTTCACCTCAGCCTGCCTCAGGCCTTTTCCTGACCGTGCTCTCCTGCCCTTCACCTTCCCTGTCCCTCCTTAGAGCTCCAGTTAAGGTCATGTCCTGTTAAGGTCATGTCCTCTGTGGGCAGCGTAAGTAGTGAGATGCTTGGCGCTTTGTGGCTGCTGCCGTGAGAGAGTCAGAGAGCGCGAGGGCTACTTTGCTCATTTGTTCTTTTCTCTCGCCTTCCAAATTGGGCTGAGTCTGTGCCCCTTGACCTCAGAGGCCAGACCTACTGAGATGGTGCTTGCAGGTGCTGAGGTTGGCTGGCCTGGGAGTGTCTTCATTCCAGAATCTGCAGCTAGTTCCCCTGGTGGCAGTGACGGGCGAGAAGGGCGAGGAGCACACCTGAGGAGGGGGTGGTGCTTCAACAGCGGGGACAGAGGAGGGAGGCACCCCGGTACTGGGGATAAATTACCGCTGAGTTAGCCACTGACGCGGCAGCGTTCCCGCTCAGCCCTCACCACCACGTGCTCCGCTCCCCTTTAAATGACGATCGGGTCTCATGTCCTCAGTCTAGATTCCTGTCGTGGCTCCCACCTCCCTCCTTATGGAAGGACATGATCTACTACAAATCAGAGACAGTCTGCAGGGGAAGGGGAGGAAAAGGGATAAAACAGGCGGGAAGAGCACAAGGGACTATGGTGATGGTGCACAGTGAATTGGTGGTGGAAACTCCATGGGGACTACACCTGACTAAAGAAAGCAAACATTGTAAAAAAAAAAAGTTAGAAAATAAAAATAAAGGACTTGATCTGCCCCAATGTCTTTACCTCACCTGCACACCAGGCTCCTGGACATGCCCAGCGCACATCCAGTGTGTGTGTGTGTGTGTGTGTGTGTGTAAAACAGAATACTGCTTAGCTATTAAAAAAAGAAAGATGAACTCTTGCCATCTGCAACAACGCCCGTGCACCGGAGGCATGGAGTGCTTGCTGTAAGAGTCAGAGCAAGGAAGGCAAACGTGGATGATTTCGTTCCTAGACAGAATATAAAACCAAACAAAGAAACCAAGGGAAAAAAAGAAAAATGCTTGAAAATCTTAGTGCAGAACTGAAATGACCCGAAAGGGGGTCCAGAGAGGGTTGGCGTGGAGTGCAGAGGGGGCCAGAGGGACGAAGGTGGGGACTACCGAGACGCTGTCGGCAGAGGTGCGACGGCACCGTGACCCCAGCTATTCTGCCTTCTCAGCTGCTTCCTTCCCAGTTCGTGGATGTGGAAATGGAGGCACAGAGAGACCCGGTGAGAGACCCAGGCCCCAGCGCCGGCAGACAGCGGGCCCCAGGTCACAGGCCAGGGCCCAAGGCAACGCCTTCCCGTTCCTTCCGCAGCACCACACTACTACGGACCAGGCAAATGAGTTGGCATTTTCACGTGCGGTCCGTAGTAGCCAACCCAAATCAGGGAGGGAATCCTAACAAGAAGCTTCATCCGATGGAAAGAACAAGCGAAGCGAGCGTGGGCTGGGCCCAGCCTTCTGTGCTCAGCCTTGTCTTCTGTGAGTGGATGGAGGAAGGACGTGGGCAGGACACCAGGGAGCAAGCGGCCTCTGGTTATCGCTGGGGGGGCTGTGCTTATTTTGAAAGATTCCACGGGGACCCAGACATGTGTGAGGCAGCCCGGCTGACTCTCGTGTTTCACGGAGGTGATTCCCTATGAACCACAGCAGTTTTCACTTGCCCCTCGTGTTATTTGCAGAAGCACGTATCAGAAGACGATTATGCATTCTCTTTGCAGATGACCCCTGAGCAGCCTGTTCTTTCTCTCGGTTTGCGGCCGGCTCAGCGCTGTCTCAGTTCCCGGCGGCTGGCGCTTCAGAGGCAGCTCTGAGCTCGCACATCAGAAGCACCCGCTTAGCTTCAGGAGTCTGCTTTAAACCATCCATCCCGTGGGCTCAGTTGGTCATATTTATTTGTGAAACATTTTCTGGCACCTTGTTACAATTACTCTAGACCCCCGTTACAACCTGAGTCCTCGGAGAAAAGCTGAATCACTTGGCCCCAAGCCGCCTGTCTCACAGCCTGCCCTTTGATTTAAAAGCTCCGTTTCTCCAGGCTTAGAGATGCCAAATTCTTAAACAAAACTCTCAATTAGGCCAAATCCTCAGCCAAAGGAAGACAGAATGTAGAAAGAGAAACACTGGCTTATTAAGCTTTAGCTCACAAACAGTGGAAAGTACTTTTATTTTCTAACCCGACAAGCAGGTCTTTGATCTCCAGTTTACATATCTGCAAAGCAAGGCAAGAAAATGAGTAAGGGGCCTCCCTGGCGGTGCAGCGGGTTGAGTGCCGCACTGTGAAGCATCCGCAGCACAGCAGCACAAGTTCATTCCCCCACCAGGGAGGGACCCACAGGGTGCAGCAGACCTCTCCTGTCTCCCCGCTGCTCCCCTCAGCAGTGTGTTTCAATGCATCTGCCTGTTCTGCTCCCCGCTCTGTCTCTGGTGAGTCCTCTCACTCCCCGCACCTCTGGCCTGTACCCCAGCTCTTGTGTGCATAAATAAATCTTTTAAAAAAAAGAAAAGAAAATGAGTAAGTCTGCGTGGGCTACCACCCAGGACAACCGTCTTCCGTGTTTCACAAAGCGACTCATGAGATGGACCTACCAGCTGTCCGAGCCGGGGAAGCCGTCTGTGCAGTAGGAGGGAAAGCCCTAACATCTCCCTAGTAGCGGGAGGCAAGGGAGGTCACATCCAAAGAGCAGCGGCAAGTCATTCCCGTGTTGGAAATGAAGAACTGCATCCATGTCAGCCTCTTTTTTTTTTAAAGATTCATTTATTTATGCATACAAGAGCTGGGGTACAGGCCAGAGGTGCGGGGAGTGAGAGGACTCACCAGAGACAGAGTGGGGAGCAGAACAGGCAGAATGACTGAAACACACTCCTGAGGGGAGCAGCAGGTGAGGCAGGAGAGGTCTGCTGCACCCTGTGGGTCAGCTCCCCTGCCGGCAGCAGGGATCGAACTCGTGCTGCAGCGGCTGCGGTTTGCTTCACAGTGTGTTCCTTAACCCAGCACGCCACTAGGGAGGCCCCCCATGTCTGCCCCTTTCATGACCCAGGGGAAATTGAGGCCCGCCAAGGTGGAGTGACAGGCTCCAGCCATCTTGGCTTATTATGGACAATCATGCCCACGTAAGGGTTCAAGCCGTCCCACTTAGGAAAGAAAGAGCCCCAGGTTGAGGGTCAGCCCCCAGAGCTGTGGACGGCCCCCAGTTCTCCCTGGGCCAGTTTCCTCCCCTGTAAAACAGGGAGAGTGGTCTGACCCCGTGGAACTAGTGCAGCACTAAGTTTCCATCACATGCTCTGCGAATTTCTGACATTCCATTTTATGAGATCGCAGAAAACAGACACTGATCTCTGGCCCCAGTTCCTGGCACTGAGCTCTCAAAGCCCTTGCGAATTCCCAGTGGATAAGCGTGTGGCAGCATCGTGCAAGCTCTTTAGTCTTTGACTCTGGCCCCTGACACAAGACTCCTGGATCCCTTAGGAGCTGCTGGGTGATGGGAGTACCTTGTCGGGTGAGGCAGCTCTGGGGAGGGGGCTCATGGACGGGGACTGGTCACCCAAAAGTCGTGATTAGCAGCTTGCAACTTCCCTCCTCGGTCCACATTCACCCGAGGGGAGAGAAGGATGGGAAATGGCGCGAATGATCGGCCACGCCCAAGAGAAGAGTCTCCATGAAAATTCCAGATGCACTCGGTTCCGCAAGCTCCCACTCGGCAACGCGGGAAGTGCTGGAGGGTGGTGTCGCTGCACCCGGGAAGGCGGGGAGGCTTCCGGCCCCTTCCAAGCCTCCGCCCGCTTGTCTCGTCCACCTCACGCTCACGAGTCCTCACGAGAAGCTTCCATAATAAACAGGTGAACAGTAACTTAGCAGCTTTCCTGAGGTCTGCGACTGCGCTGGCAAATTTACGGAGCCAGAGGAGGAGGCCAGGGAACCTCCCGTTTATAACTAACCAGCCAGAAGCACAGGTGACCCCTGGACTTGCGACTGGCACCCATGTGTGGGCGGGGCTCTCGTAAGACTGAGCCCTTAACCTGTCTCCGGGGAGAGAGTGTCAGAAGCAAGTTAGATTTTAGGACACCCCGCTGTGCATAGAGAAGCGCTTGGTGGGGCCAAGTCCCGCACGTGCGGTGTCCGAAGTATCGTCGGCGTGGCAGCGGCTGTGAGGGTGAAAGATAAACACAGGGGGAAGATGGAGCCGTCCCCAGCTGGTCTGCTGAGCAGCCGTGTGTGGCCTCAGAGACAGGTCCTGCCTTTGCTCTTCTTTGTGTCCTGGGCCTGGCACAGGGCGTCGGATGCCTGAGGACTGAGTCATCAATGAAGTGACAAGTGTGGGTTGCCCAGCACTGCACTGAGCCTGGAAGACTCCATCTGCCTCCCCAGTTTTCCTTCAGCCCCAGCCCAAGACCCTCTGCTCCATGCAGTCCGCTAGCCACACACCCAGCTGGAAAATTCCATCCATGCAAGTGACCAGAAGCTCTTCTAACAGTACAAAAATGTTTGGTCTGGAAAGAACCACTTTATAAAGATAAATATAGCGTATCTTTTAATTTAGTAACATTCATTATTCAGAATAGAGCATCTCTATCTTAAGACTAATAAAAGACCATGGTTCTCCTCACACTCAAGCCCAGCGAGAGGTCTTTGCTGCCACAGCTTCATTGTCTGCAAGCTCATCTCTGCCCTTCCTTCAATCCACCCAACACCACCTCGAAGATGCTGGGTAAGCCCTCACCTAAAGGACATCCGGACTTGCTCTGAATTTCCATGGGAAGTTTGGGCTCTGCTGCACAATCTTTTTTTTTTTCCTTTTAAAATGAAGTGAACATTTATTCGTTTGTTTTTATTTTCTTACAATGTTTGCTTTCTTTTCTAGGTATAGTCCCATTAGAGTTTTCACCATAATTCACACGTGTACCATCACCATAGTCCCTTGTGCTCTTCCCATCCCGGCCTTGATCAAACCCCTCCCTCTTCCCTGCAGACGACTCTGATTTCTAGTTGTCTATTTAGTTTTCTTTTGTTTTGTTGTAGTTTTATTACTTTTTCGCCCTTGATCCCCTATAATCTTCCTATAAGTGAGATCATAGGTATTTTTCTCTTTCCTTCTGACTTATTTCACTGAGCATAATCCCTTCAAGTTCCATCCATGTTTCTGCAAATAGCTCTCATTTAACCTTTTTGACTGCTGAATAATATTCCGTGGTGTATATGTACCACATTTTCTTGATCCAGTCATCTGTTTACGTCTGCTGCACAATCTTTATATGTGCATCATGCATTTCCTTAGTTCACATCAGTTCACATAGGTCTCACCTATCAAATTGGCTTTAAGTTTCTCCAAGTCAAAGAAGTCTCTTCTAATCTTTTTTAATTCCCTAGACTCAAAATGGCAAATAGGTTCCAGCCTACAAAACAAGCCTGACAACTGGCAGGGGCTAGCTGCAACTCCAAGATGAAAAGAATGCAGGTTTAGCAAAAAGGTGTGGGGATTGCATGCGTCCTGAGACTCCCTGCTTCATGCTGGGTCGCGCTGCACCAGCTTGTGCTCGGTCTGGCACTGATTACACTACTTGCCAATCAACCAATAGATCTACTTAGCCTCCATATCTGTGCATGGCACACACATGCACACACACATGCACACACGTGCATGCACACATCCACACACGCACACATACACAGCGGCTTCAAAACTGATTCAACCTACAAAAGGACGATCCAGAAACTAAGTCTCCTAGTTTGCAGATTAAGAAAGTGAGCTAGGTCACCATTAAGGAGATGACTAAAACACGTTCAGATGTAACCAGAAGAATATATCACAATTGCTGTCATGACCGCTGCATCACAGTTTGAAGAATATTCCAAAGAAGGTAGGAGAGAGGGTCTTGTAGAATCTGCTCCGCTTGTCCTTTATCTAATGACCTGTGTTATAAAGTGGGAGCTTTAAAAAGCACAGGGCTTTTTTCCTTCGTGACAGCATGGCAAGAATATCCACCTGCGGAAGCCAGCCCCCAGAGCTTCTCATCTTACCAGGCAGCTCCTTAACAGATCCCCCCTTTGGCCGTCCAGGAGCGCCTTGGTCAGGCTCTTACCAGAAAAAGCAAGCAGGCAGGAAAATGCGAGGTGGCGCTTGTGGAAATTTAAGCTGCTGGAGAGCTTGCTAAGTGAGTGATCACAGCGCTCGCTGCGGAGCGCGCGGCTCCACCCCGCCACGGAGGTGCGGCCCATCCATCTAGCCACCCCAGTCACCCCGCTTCGCGTTCCCAGAGACATTCCGTCTCCCCAAAATGAAGTGCTCGCTCTCGGGGGAGCCTCTGGCTCTGCCCTGAGTGTAACTAGATACCTGCAGATTTCAGTTCCCGGTCCAACACTGTAGGCTTTAACCATGAGAAACTGAAATCTGTAAAAAATGAAATTTTAAATAGATTATTTTCTAAAGAAAAAAATCATGGAAAAGGTCCTTGGTGAAGGCGCGTGGAAAGATTCCTTGACTCCTTTCTCCCGCTCAGCGCACAGACTGGATCAGCCGGACGCGCAGCCCGCGGGCAGGGAGACCCGCGCAGCCGCCAAGCACCACCTCGGCTCCACCGAGTCGGGTGTTCAAGTCCGGTCTCACCCGCTCTTCAGGGCAACGGAAGAGAGGGTTCTCTCTGCCTGCATTTTACGGAGGAAACAGAGCTGAGCGATACCAAGTCCGGAATGGGGTGAAGGAAGAGGCTCCTAAGAGCACATTTAAGGGGTCGCTCGCTGCCCGAGGAGCCCGCGCGGGGCGGACCCCTGAGTGTGGACGGCCCTGAATGGTGTCCCTCGGTCTCCCTCGCCCGGCCCGGCCTGCGGGGCCTCAGGGCAGAGCCCAGCTGGGATTATGCCTGGGGCGCCCTCACAGATGCCACCACCCGGGCAAGGTCTGGTCTCTCGCAGACAAGCAACTGTGCCCAGGACACTCGCACCGAAAGACGCGTCTCCGCGTGCGTGCTTGAAAGCGGAGGCTGCTGTCGGGAGGCATAGCCAGGGGGCCCAGTAGAGGACGGGAGTGTGGCAGGTGCACGCACGCGCACACTCGTGCACGTACACGCGCGCACACATGCACACACGCAGCACCAAAGACCTCGCCTGCTGGAAGAGAGCAACACCAGCCTGCGCACTGTCACAGGGCGAACCCCCTCCTGGAAGGAAAAAGCCCCGAGACCGTCCCCAAAATGCAATGGGAGAGCCCAAGAAGTCTCTGTGCATGAGACCGAGATCATATGCAGGTGGTGCCCACTTTGTTTTCATCCGTGCAAAAAACAAGACCAATGTTAGGGCCGAATCCCTTGGCCTACTCCCAGCCCGCTGTGCCCGCTCCTGGCTGAGGCCATAAACCTCAGCGTCATGGGGTTACAAACCAGCCCATTGTTCTTGGCAGTGCCGGCAAGCACATTGGCGTCTTCCCCCACCGCCCCTGGGGTCCCCAGGCCCTTCCCACCTCTCTCTCTTCACCTCCAAGTCCTTGGTATGTTTGCTGTTGTCCAGCAGTTTCTGAAAGTGTTTTCCATTGTGGAGTTGTGTCGAGATCACATTCCTGAGCGTGGTGAGATCCAGGATTGAGTCTCAGGGAGCCTCCAGGGGCGCCAGAAAGGGGGGGACGCGCTCAGGTTCCCACCTTGAACAGAGAGTTCTCCTGGCCCTGCAGGTGAGGCGGGGTTGTGGGAATTCTGCAGTGTCCACATGTGTCCAAATCACCCCAATTATGAGCGATATTATCCCAAATGGTGCTTTTCCCTTGCTGCCTATGATTTCCCATCGTCATTTTCATTTTCATCTGAAAAGCATTTTTACCAAAAATAAAATGCCGTTTAGTTTGAAAACAGGTGCCAGCCAGGTGTTGGCCATGTCGCCACGCCTCCTGGCCCTCAGGGCATTGGGCCCTGTCAAAATCCAGTCACTGTCCCCGTCTCAGGAAGGAGACAGGTGGGAGCTAGGGGAGACACAGGCCCTCATGCCCCACAGAAGGGAAGAATTTCTCACAGCCAAGTGCCAAGATTTGGCCCTGCAAAAGTGAAGGAAAACTGGGCCTTTCATTTCTCGTGTTGCACTTAGCTTAGTCTTAAAAAACAATGAAATCGTGGTATTTCCGTGCGGCTCCCATCGCAGGCGTCATGTTTCATCTTGCCCAGCGGACACCAGAGATGCCGCAGCCAGCACCATAATAGAGGCAGCACTTTGAAACTTTAACTCGGAGAGATGCATGAGACTCTCTGAGCCCGTAGCATCCTCTGGATGCTGGCGAGAAGTGCAGTCCCTCGGGCTCTGCTCTAGTCCCAGTGAGTCAAAAGCTAGGTAAGAGCCCAGGCCATTCCTATTGGAGTTAGAGAAGCACTGTGTCCCTCAGCTAGACGGGAAGCAGAGAAGCCAGCACTAACGACCTCCACGCCACTGATGAGGCTTACAAAGAGCCCTCACGGCGACCTGCTCTTTTTCATATTTTACTTATTCTTTTTTTATGTTTTTTCATTTTATTTATTTATTTTCTTACATCAGTCTTCATTCTGGGGCAGTGCGTGACTTCTCCCCTCAGGTGTGGTCCCTACAGTTGTCCCACCACCATAGTACCCGTGATCCCTCTCCACAACCCCTGTGCTCCTCCTTCCCCTATTTTGACCCCTCTACCCTCATCCCATGCTGTATGCCTCAGATCAAAGGTCAAGACATAGAAGCAACCGAAATGCCCCAAACAGATGAGTGGGTAAAGAAGACGTGGTAAATACACCCAATGAAATACTACTCAGCAATCAAAAAGATAAACTCGTGTTCCCTTCATTGGAAACTCAAAAGGCTTCCATGTTACTGAAGAGGAAGTTGGCCCTCAGAAAAGCTAACAGGTCACAGAGCAAAGGTTCATTCCCAAGACTCTCTGAGCCAATGCCAGCATCTGCCTGCTGAGTCTTTGGATGTACTTCACAATATTCCTCTCATCAATAAGCCATAAATTTGCTAGAATGACTCAGATTCCATGATGGATCTTGGGTCCAAGGATGAAGTACCACATCTTTCTAGGTGGTTCTGGAGTGTTTCCCCTCCAAAAGAATCCCTTCCAAACTACACTAGATGTGGAGACTCTTCACAGCTATAAAGGGAAAAATCTGAATTCCTCAAAAAATCACAGGTCATAAGTCAATATAATAAGTAACAAAATACTATAGACTATTAAGTAAAAAATATGACTGTAGAAATATCACCTCAAGGTAATAATCCACTGAAAACTGTTCTCTACTGTCCCATGATACAGGCATATCAGGCTTAAAATCATTGGTAAGCTTTTTATCATTAAGGGATAGAGTTGAAAGGCTTATCAGGAGTAGTAGACATGTTTGTAATCCTTCATTATTTTAGGGCAGTTTTGCACTCTCAGAAAAACTGAGCTAAAAGCACAGATTTGTTGTCTGCCTTTGCCCCCACACATGCACAGCCCCTCATTAGCAACATCCACCACCAGAGCCGTACATAGTTTATATCCAGTCCATTCTTGGTGGACATTCCAAGGGTTTGGAAGATGCATGGTGACAAGCCTCCACCCTTATTCTGTCACACAGAGTAGCTTCACTTCCCTTAAGCTCCCCTGTGTTATGTCTTTGTATCGCGCCCTCTTTCCCAAGCCCCCAGCAACCACTGGCCTTCCATTGTCTCCTTAGTTTCACCTTTTCTAGAATGACCTACACCTGTAATCATCCAGTATGTAGACTTTTCAGGTTGGCTTCTCTCACTTAGCAATCTGTATTTAAGTTTCTTCCATGGCTTTTTGTGTTTTGATATTTCACTTCTTTGTTAGCACAGAGTAATATTCCACTGTCTGGATATGCCACAGTTATTTATCCATTCACCTACTGAAGGACACTTTGGTTGCTCCCAGGTTTGAGCAATTATAAATAAAGCTTGCTATAACCATCAGTATGTAGGTTTTTGTGCACAAATACACTTTTAACACCTTTGAGTAAATACCAAGGGACACAATTGCTGAGTTGTATGGCAAGATTATGTTTAGTCACCAAACCACCTTCCAAATGGCTGTATCTATCTTTTTACCTTCCCACAAAGGTATCTCTTTTTTTATTTTCTGTTTTACTCCCTTAGTTCCTTCTATCATTGCACAGAGTCAGCACCAAACAGTGTGTGCCCAATAAGTATTTGTGGAAGAATGAAAAATGAATGCATTGTATACTTTCTCAAACATTAACTTTATCAAATATTTTTGAAGTGTCAATAAACTCAGACATTGCACTAAATACTAGAAACACGAAAGTGAAAGACGCTTTACTTTATGTGTTTTATAATACCCAGAACAGCACAGGCTTTGGATCATAGAGACCAAGGATACATCTGCCCCAGTCATCACATAATCCTCTGTAGGTCATTAAGAGGGGGAAATGCGGCTCACGTCTCAGGGTCACTAGGTGACGTGACTAAGACATATACGAGATGGCAACCACACGCTTGTCACATAATATAGACACAACAAGAGGCATCTACAATCCTTAGCATCACTTGTTTATGATAAAAGATTCGTGGTCTTGTAAACCTTTACAAAAATGAGTGTAAGTCCACATCCTTCATAAATCTAGTCCCTTTCTGAGATGAAGTCATATGTCTTCCTTAGAGAGAATGGGTCAGGAACTCTAAGAGGAAAGGATAAGCTTCTTGAATATTCCCTGCAATCCCACAGGAAAGCTGCAAGGAAGCCTGGAGACACCCGGACCCACGCTCCTATGGGGAGTCTCCTTTGCTACTGATGGAGGCTCCCAACAGAGCTTCAGCAACAAGTCTAGTCGCCCCTCCATAGTTTTACCACCTCCCAACAAAATCAAACTTTCCTCAGCTAACTATGACATAGTTGGGGGAAGGACCCGGGAGAGCTACTGAGTGGGACTCTGCCGTGGACACCTGGCCAGATAAATCCAAATCGACAAGTAGCTAAGGCACTCCCGGACAGCTTTTTGTCTTCCCTCTACAGCACCCTCAACAAAAACTAATCAAAAATAGCTTAAGCCTAGGAGACTAAGAAAACAGCCACTGGAACGCAGCGTCAGCCCTTCTGTGATGAGTATGCATGCTAGACCCTGTCCACACCCCACAGTCGACACAGCTGAGTGTCCCTTTACCCCATGGAACTTGAGGGATCCCCTGCAGCAAGTCCCAAGAGGCCCTGGTGTGTCTTAGCATCAATGTTCAACCCCCGGGGATATTTTCTTGTGCCATTTCAAGAGTGTGTCCTCTGGAGTTCTGCTCACTATAACTCTCATTCACTAAGTGATCTTGGGCAAGCCACCTACGTCTCCGAGGCTCACCGTCTGCCAGTGGTGTGACAACAGCAGATACAGTGGCATCAGTTTCACAAAATCAAAAATCCAGCACAACATAGCGTGTGCAGCTGATGGAGATTTTTCTAACTCAAGAAGTAGAGAATTAACAGGTTGGTAAAGATGTTTCAAAGAACATTTAAGGGGCTGAAGCACTAGAGAAAGAATATCAGAATAAGATTGCTAGATTAGACACAAACCTAGTCAATGTCCTATGGACAATAACTCCATGACCTCTGGAGTTATCTTTTCCACTAGACAGAAACATTTGCATCTCTACCAGACAAAAGCTACTCATTGATGGGTAACTTGAAGAGCCTGGGGCCTTCTCAGTAGTCGGTAGTAAATGGAACAGAGTGTGTTGCCTTCAGGTGCACCATCAAATATGGTGGCCACTAACCTCATGTACCTATTTAAATTTAAGCTAATTAAAAGTAAATGCAATTAAAAATTCAGTTTCTCAGCAGTCACAGAAGTGCCCAATAGCCAATGGTTGCTGTGTGGGAGTGGGGAGCGTGGGCCATTCCCATCTCAACTGAAGTCATCAGTGGAGAGTGTTGCCCTAGGGAACTCTGGGGCAAGAGTATTAGCTTCATATTGGTGCCGAAATAAAGCACGACAAACCTAGTGGCCTAAAACAACACAGGTGTATAATTTGTATAATTCCCGTTCTGTCATTCAGAAGTCCAGGTGAGCTTGGTCGGTTTCTGTTCCGGGTTTCCCAGAAACAGTCAGGTGTCAGTCAGCTGGACTCTTCCCAGTAGGTGAGGGGAGACTTCACCTCTGAGACCTGCCAGGTGTAGTGTGGGGCCGAGGTCCTCCCTCCCGCTGGCTGTCCAGGCTTGCTCGAAATGCCATTTTTACTCTTCCTCCTGCTCTCCACCAGTGCTTTCCAGCAACACAGGTCAAACCCTCATTACCTCCACCGCTATGACCCCATCCTGCTCCTCTCCTGCTGACACAAGTTGGAGAAGGTTCTCTGCTTTTATTCAAACAGAATAGACAAACCAGAATAGCCTGTCTGTCTCAGGTATACCGTAACCTTACTCACTTCTACAAAGTCCCCTTGTGTGTGTAACACAATAAATTCTCAAGATGCAGGGCTGGGGGTAGACAGCTTTGAGGAGCATGGCCGCCCACCGCAGCAGGCTAGTTAGGCAAGAGTGAGTGTGACCTCACGAGAACATGAGACCCTCCTCTGACCTGACCTCCAACTGGACCATTTTTCTAAATGAATCCCAGGAGTTGTTGAGAGAAGTAAGTCTATTAACTCACCTCCAGTGCTCAGAGCACTCCAGAGCCCAGTGCAGAACGAGGCTCTAGAAGAGCACAACTCAACTTCCTGGGCCGTGTCCTGCTCACCTGGTAGATTTGAAAAGTCACTGCATCTTCCTTATGTAGTTGTTAAGTATTAAAGTGCTAGTGCCAAGGTCTCCCTGGTGGCGCAGTGGGTTAAGCACCACACTATGAAGCATCCGCAGCCACTGCAGCACAAGTTCGATCCCCAGCTGGGGAGCTGACCCACAGAGCACAGCAGACCTCTCCTGCCGCCCCGCTGCTCCCCTCAGCAGTGTGTTTCAGTAGATCCACCTGTTCTGCTCCCGACTCTGTCTCTGGTGAACCCTCTCACCCCTGCACCTCTGGCTGTACCCCAGTCTTATATGCATAAATAAATAAATCTTTTTTTTAAATAGTAGCACGCATTAGATTGAAGCCAGTGCATCGGTGCTATGTGTCAGTGCTCCATGTCGGTGCTCCACACACGGGAAAGGCATGGAAGGCCTGGCTCTTGGTGAAGGAACAAAGGCGGTCCAGCTGGCAGGCAGTGCAGCATGGATGAGGAAATGCCCCGCACTCCCTCTCCACCGACCTGCTCTGCACCCTGCATTTTTGGTGCAGATGGTGGGACGGCAGCCACAGGGTTCCAATGGAGACAAGTGAAGCCAGACCTGCCCTCGATAGTCCATCTCATCACACACACCCCACATGTCACAGGAAACGGGCTGGTGCTGTCGTATGCACCAGAGAGGAGAGAGAGAATGGGCTCGTGGACGGAAGTCACAGGCGCCATTGTAGGCTTCGGTCTTGCTTGCTGCAGACTCTGCAGTTAAATCCATACGGAGATGGTGGACTCTCGCCTGCTGGTGAAAGCTGAGCTCAAGATCTCCAGACCTTGGTCTTACCTTCCTGCGAGGCCTTCCCTGCCTCCCAGGGGCGCTGCCCCTTCCTGTTTTATGTCCCCACTGCACCCCACTCGGGCCCCCAGCAGCAGCAGTCCCATCATTTTGTGTCCTCATTTTGTTGTAGGAACAGGTCTCGGGAGGGTCATGGATGTGTGGATGCAAACGTGCATTTCTTTATGAGGATTCAATGCAATTCCATCTCAGCCCCTGGGTTCTCCATGAGACCCCTGTCAATCCACACGGGTTCCCCTCTCAGAATGAGGCTGACAAAGAACCACACTCTATGGGAATTACACATGAGGACAAGGGGAGGCTGGTCTTCCACTGTCCCCTAGTTGCAGCCCCTCAGCTGCCATGTCCCATGCTGAGGATGAGTCCCAACAGCTGACCCCACAAGGCCACAACCCCGGCCCATGCCAAGTGCATACTGAGACTTTGCACTAAGCGGGCACTTTTCCCCGCACAAAGGAGCGTTGTGCAGTCACTCACCCCAATCGGAGCCTCCACAGTCTCCCTCGGCCCATCTGTCCAGGCTCTGCGTGCACTCATTTGCACTTGACTCATGAAGATTTTTCTGGAAGTAATTCCCTGGCTCATGTACACGCATGCACACAGCCTTCCAACACCCTCTCTTCTCCAGTGAGGGTGCAGCCAGCCAAGCCCTCCCTCCCACCAGAGAGGTGGGCGCCCCCAGACAGGTCACATGGATAATCACTTAAAACTAATTACTCACTTGTGTCAGAAAGATGGCCCCCAAACATCTGGTTCAGATAATCCTTCCTCTTCCTCCTCCTCCCCACCCCAAAGCTGAAACGTTCTACCAAATGTTGCAGGGAAAAAATACAACCTGTGCAACATCACAGCCGGCCGATGACCCAACTCTGCAGGCTGACACTCGGGAACAAGTCTGAGCCCAGCAGAGAAGATCTGATTTCAGGGTGGTCATTTTCTATGATTCAAGACTAGATGCTCCCACTTCCTGCCCCCCCCATCACCTTGAGAGAATATCACCCTGATATCAAATCCTGAACCTCCAGGGGGGCTGGCCTAGAGTGTACGATACAAGCAGTTTGCTCTTTCCATGGAACCCTAACAAAGCATCCTGCCCCCTCCAGTGGCTCGGTTAGCCAATGAACATTTATTGGGATTCCCAGTTCCTGCCAGAGCAGGCCCAGAGTTGAAGAACAGCAGGAAATTCGGAGAAGTCTAAAAGATTATTGATTGCAGCTCTCTCTTGCTCTGGAGTATCCAGGGAAGGAAGGTCCTCGCCACGGCCACTCAGAGCTTGGCACAGAATCCAGTGCTGCTGGTCGCTCACATCCATGGGAAGCAGGCCTGAAACTCACGAGCACAGCAGCTGAGGTCAGTTCAGACATACAGACCTTCTCTCCATCCTCTGGCGTCACCATCGGCACCCACGCCCAAGGAGGAGGCATCAAGCTGCTGTCGTCACAGGAGCTCTGTTCCTGCCGACAAGGATGTTGACCTGCTTGCTACCCACACAACGGCACCCACCGTGCTGAGTTCTGTCCGGGACTCCTCAGCAGTTGTGAGTGCCTCTTCCACTGAGATGGCTTCTCGCCACCAGTGCTGGCTGGAAGGTCTCAATATTGCGAGTGAACATTCTTCTTGCTTCCTTTAAATTCTATGTGGCTTCTCCGAACTCTGCTATGCTTTATGATGTCTGTATCCATTTCCCCTCAAGACCTGGCTCTTGCTCCTTCACCACTGCCCCACACGCCTTCTCCTGGGGCACTGCCAAAGAGCTGTCTAACTAGCCCATCAGCTCGAACTGTCACTGTCACTAGAATGATCTCATGTAACGTAAATCTCATCAAGACCCTGCCCACCCACCCTATTAAGTGGCCCTCATGGCTTCCTACAGCTGCAAGAATTCCAAGAACTTCACTGGCAAGACCCTCCACGAGTTTGCGCCAACTGTCCCCACCAGCCTCGTCTTCAGCCACCGCCCTCCCGCCTCAGCTCTGTGACCCACACTGCTCTCCACAACCCCTGTTTTGTTTTCAGGCCGCTCCTCACGCCCAGAGAACACTCCTCCTGCACCCCCACACCTCCAAGACATCTTCCACCCAATTCAGTTGTCTCCATAGTGGCTAACCCTTTGTCGTGGCCCCAAGAAAGTGAACTGGTATTTCTTGTATTCCTTTGAGACTCTGCGTTTACCTATCACATGCTTCATTTGCTAAACTAAAGGGAGGTTCCTTGTGGATCGAGAAAAGGTGCTATTCATTCATTTTTGGGGTTCTTGATTCAATTGTTTTAATAAATATCTAAGTATCTCATGCCTAATATATTCCCATGGAAGACAGTAAATGCTCAAATTACTTCTGAGAAGGGAAGGAGGGAGGGAGGAGAAGAAAACAAGAAAAATAGAAGTAGAAGAAAACAAGAAAAGAAAAAGGGGCTTCCCTGCCCCTTAAGGCACAGCACTATGAAGCTGTCCACAGCCACTGCAGCACAAGTTCGATCCCCGGCCAGGGAGCTGACCCACATGGTGCAGCAGACCTCTCCTGTCTCCCCGCTGTTCCCCTCAGCAGTGGTCAGATATGACTATTCTCCCCACTCTGTCTCTGGTGAATTCTCTCACCCCTGCATCTCTGACCTGTACCCCAGTTCTTGTGTGCATAAGTAAATAAATCTTAAAAAAACAACAAGAAAAGAAGAGCTTTGTCTCACTCGAGTTCACCTGTGGACTCTTCCTCGGTCCACCCACGCAGCTCAGTGGCTGTCAGGCCATGCCCTCTGAGCCATTCCTCAAGTTCGGACTGCTCTAAACCAAGGGCATGGAGCAATATTTTCAGCGCAAGTCAGATCTTTCCTCTATGCACTCCGAGTAAGGGCATCAATAAATTAGGTTAGTGGTTTTGACATTTTTTTCTGCCTGCTTGTGACCTAAGCCCCTCAACAGAGCCCCTACAGTCCTTTCTCACAGCCCATCTCAGTGTTTATAAGGTGGCAGAAGTTGTGGGACTTACCTGTCGCTGGGCCAAGGTCAGCGGGAGCAAAGCACAGCTTTATTAGACTTTGGAAAAGTTCCCATAGGGGGCTCCTCTCGTCTATATGCACCGGAGCTGGTAAAGCCCGCTCGAGCAGCTTCTAGCCCTGCTGAAAGGGTGGGCCATGGCCAGCCCCTCACCTAATTCATCAAGGTAAATCTCACTCCTACCACCTTGCACGCCTCGCCCCTTCTCTCCCCGGCGGGGCTGTGTGAGGTCACTGTGGAATTGTCCGTGTTCCCTCCCCTGGGGCCAAGGCGCACCCCATGCTGCAGTTCTCACTACTGAGCTTCACTCAGGTGGATATCGGGGTTGTCATGGCTGAATCAGAGGCTCCTACAACTTGAGTGGCTTAAAACATCACCGGGATTCTCATTTTACAGTGGAGGAGCCGGGTCTGCAGGGCCACGAACCTCCACTGTCGTGAAGCCGAAGCTGCCTGGCTGAGCTTGGCAGACCTCTGTAGCCCGGTTGTGCTCGCTCTGGCCACCAGAATCTGGACGGGGTAGACAACTCTGTTTGCACAGCTCAATCATCTCCGCAGACCCATGCCCTGAGGGTCTTGAACTCAGGACCCCATGACGGCAGAGCTCGTTCAGACACCTAACCAGGCTCTAAACTCAAAGCTAACATATCCCCCAGTGATCATCTAAGCTTGTATGCATACAAAAACAATAAGCTTCTAGCTCTTTCTTGCTGAGACACAGGTGAGGGTCCTGGCCTGGGGTGTTCCTTCTACCAGGCTTCACGAGCCCTCTTAGGACCCCACACCACCCTCCTCTGGGATTACACTTTCCTTCCGGAGTCAAGAGCAAATTTTCAGCTCCAACTTGTGCTTTCCTCCGAGTTTCTTTACTATAGCAAGAATAGGCAAGTTTCATATTTGACAACTTTCTACACAAAGGTTGGGGAGAGCAGCAACATACAAGGAGACTGGCTGGTAGCAGGGAGACTGGAGATTTCCTGTGCAATATTAATAAACACAGCCTACACGGAGCCAGCTAGGGTGTTTCTTACTTAACCTTTCCATGCCTCTGTCCCCTGGACTGCCTAAGTGGGCAACCATCGGGATTTTTTTTAGAATATAGCTTTAACTGCGGGCAACAGCTTTCCAGAAAACAGTTTATCCAAATAAAAAAATGGGGGCCTTCCTGGTGGCACAATGAGTTAAGTCTCAGTGCCACTATGAAGCAGTCCACAGCCACTGCAGCACGAGTTCGATCCCGGGCCAGGGAGGGCACCCACATGGTGCAACAGACCTCTCCTGTCTCCCCACTGTCGATAGATCTGCCTGTTCTGCTCCCCGCTCTGTCTCTGGTGAATCCTCTCACCCCCTGCCTCTGGCCTGTACCCCAGGCTTGTGTGCAGAAATAAGTATTTGTTTAAAAAAAACGAAAAGAACAGTTTTCCCCAGCCTGAGGAAATTTAGCCCCTTTGAAAAACTTTTCATCTACCAAGTTCTGGCCCCAGGAGGCCCCGAGCTGAAGACTTTGCCTTATTATCTCATTCAGTTCTCACAACCACGTCCTCAGATACTGTTATCACCACTCCCTGACAAAGGAGGATGTTAAGGCTGAAAGAGGCCCAGGTGTGCCACGGTACATACGTGTGAACTGGCAGAATTCGATCCATCAGGGGCCATTTTGTACCAAAATGCTCCAGCACGTGTTCAGATAGTCCCAACTCAAGCTGTGCCCATTTGGGGGTTTTCAACTTTCCAACGGTGGAGACGCTGCTTTGAATCTTGAATGTGTATCTGTCCCCAGGCTGTGCTATGCGGGGTGGCACCCCGGGGTGATGCTGGACTGCGGGGTACGTGGTGGCCCCTATCAGCTCCTCCATCATAGGTGCAGACCTCCGTCGTCTATGGTGCCCTGTGTGGCCGGTATTTTTTGCACATGATGTTTTGTGTTTTCACATCCCGGCCACAACTCTGTGTCTGAGACATGCGACACTTCGTTGTGAGACCAGCTTTATGTCAGGTGAATTTGCACAGCTGAAGGCTCGTGGAAGTGTGCTGAGCACGTTCCAGGCGAGCTGAGCCAAGCTGCCAGGTCAGGAGGCTGGTGTACTGCGTGCATTTTGGACTATCGATAGGCTCAAGTAAGGCTGGGTTCACCGCGACATAATCCCATCAGGGATCAAGGAAGGTCTGTGGTCATGACCTGGCCTGGGGCTGTGTGTTGCAGGCCCCTGTGGTCTCAATGCCAGGCGGGTTTCCCAAGAGGCACCCCTTCCTGACTGCTGTTCAGGCACCATCCTCTTCAAACTGGCCTGCAGCCTCATGGATGGCTCATCTCTGCTGTCTCTAAATCTCCCAAAGACTCAACACTCAGGCAAGCCCATCGCTGGGCAAGGCTGGAGAAGACAGCCCAAGGTATTAAGCTCCAGGCTTACCCGTGACTGTGACTTGAGTGAGTCAGGTTAGGTCCTGAGGAAGGAGTCTCAGGTCAGAAAATTCAGCTGCGTATCTTCAAGGCCTAGGGTCCAATGCACTTTGCCATCTTTGCCCAAACCATGTTGTTCACATTCTAAATATCCTCAGCTCTCGCTCACTCTCCCCTCATGCCCACCTTCACACTGTGTCTGCTGTTGCTGGACAGTGTTCGGTAAATGCCTGCTAGGCCCTGTTGATTGAGAACACAAGTTCAAGTCTTTGGTTTCCTTATTTATCCGTTTTCTATTATTCTGTTCATTATTCAGAGTAAGGTATTGAAGCCACCAAGTATTGTTGGACCTCTTCAATTCTGTCAGCTTTTGCTTCATCTGTTCGGGTTCTAATATAAGGTTCACTTTAATTACATGCTTATCATTACTAAATCTCCCTTGCAAATTAATTATTTTGCTACACATAATACCCTTATCTGATCTTACCAGACATTAAGTATATTTTGTCTGATGTCGGTACAACCACTCAGCCACCTTTGGTAACTATCTGCACAGCGTAACTTTTCAACCCCTTTACTTTCAACCTATTTGTCTGTGAATTTGTATCGCACAGACAACACACAGTGGAAGGATGTTTTTTAAATCTACTCAAGTCTTTGACTATCTTCTACAATTTTGAAGCATTGATCCTGTCCATTTTTGCCAATTTTATAGGAAAAAGGAGCATCCATTTTAAAGGTAAAAGGATTTTTGGAGGTTCTTATTCCTTTGTTTTCATGGGTGTCCAACCCAGATTTATTTTATATCAATGTTTATTGCTTTGTTTCAGCTATTTCAGTTTCTGGCTGCTGTTTCTGCGTCTTCCTGTCCCAGTTTCCTCATTCTCCACTTTTGATCAAAACGCTTTTTCATATCTCGGGTCTTTCCTTGGCATCGTTCCTCATTGGCCTCACTTGGGGTTTATCTTCTCTCACCAGATGGATCCCTTTGCAACACATCTTATCTCTCCTAATCCATCATCACCCAGAGTAGATTAATCATCTTAACACATAAATATGACTGTGTCTTCCCTTGCTTAAACTTTTCCATAGATCCACTCGTGCTAGGGAAAGTCCAGTCAAGTTGGAGAAGGCGTTCCAAAGCCCTCTTCACTCATCCATCCACTTGTCCATGCAACTCTTTGCAGCAATATATCAACGTGTAATTCCATATGAATTTCACCCTCTCTTTTTAGATCGCATCCTTTATACTCCCAGTCAAGTAATTAATTAATTAAACACATATTTTCTAAACGCCTACTATGTGTCAGGACATAGGGGAAATGCAAGGCCCAGGGGAAAGGAAGTTAGCAAAGCAATCCTCCCTACGCCTGCCACACCCAGAAGTAAATTGACAGTCATCAAATATATTCATAAACAGACTAGATAATCTCAGAATATTGTTAACTACACTAAGGAGAGTGAATGGGGTGATAATAATAGAGGAAGTCTTCATTAATTGGTTTAGGAAGAAACTTTCTCTCTAATAAGAAATAATTGTGCTGAAGCCAAAGGATGCCGAGGGGACAATGAGGCATGAAAGGAAAGACTGCCAGTGCAGAGGCCCGAGGACCAACGTGAACTCCAGATAGAAATAAAAATAAGGGGTGATTGTCCCAGAAACCTCCACACACACGAGTGAGCGCACATGGGCACTCACACACGTGCACACTTTATTTGGGCTCCTCAAGTGCATCGCTGCTGAATGGACCAGCGGACAGACGTGAGAGGCTCACGCAAGCTGAGACAAGGGCAAGTCTGTGGGAAAAGCTGCTGTTCCTCGGCTATCCCACCCCTGCTGAGCGAGTCCCCAGTGTCCCTTGGATTCATTCCCACCTGAACTTTCATCCTTATGAACTACAAGGACCTTTAACGTTCATGTTTTATACAAAGAAAGAGGTGAGGATTAAGTAGCAGCTGCATAGGGCTGGGAAGAGAGAAGAAACACATATATGCTTGGTTGTAAAATGATTGTACTCTAAAAAGAAATTTAAAACCCTCTACCCACGCTCCTCAGAGCTGGGATCCAGTTAGAACTGTTGAGCACATTATGGGAGATGGAAGAGGAATGAAAAAGTGTGCCACAAAGGAGGTGAGGGAGTCATGCCGCTGATGGTGGCCCCAGCACAGACTCACCGACACAGAGGCCTTCTTGTAGAAGTAGAACCACCATGTGTTGGTTCTGGAAAATTCTTCCTGATGCTGGCATTGTCTGCACTCAATCATCTACTAAATAGCTTTTGAATACCTTCTCTAGGTCAAAGGATACACAGTGAACAAATAAAGGTCCCTTGTAGAAGGGAGAGGAGGGTGGACAACGACAAACACGTAACACACAGAAGTGTCAGATGCTGGGAAGTGCTGTAGAGAAACACTGAAGCAGGAAAGGGAATTCAGAGGTGCTGAGAGGTTCTACTTCCAAGCAAGATGGAGTAACAGGAACCAGATTGACCCTTTACTTAAAATAACTAAAAGTATGGGCAAGATATTTAAGACTGGTTTTTGAGTTGGCTCTCGGTGGTGAATGACAATGGCCCCTGAGAGACCAGAAACAAACACCCAGAGCTTAGTCGGGAGTCTCCAGGCCCGAGCCCAGCACAGTCCCCAATTTGAGAAGATGGGGAGACCAAGGCAGTGGGCGTCAGTGTTAGAGAGAAAGAGCCATTCAGAGAGAAAACTCTGGAGATCCACAAAGGGCTCACTTCAAGTAGTCAGCGCGTGCACGCGAGGAAGCAATCCAAGAACAACCCCCAGTGAAAGGCGCCTGAGTGCCCAGGGCACAGCAAGGAGTCAGAGGCAGCTCCGTTGGGCCAGGAGGGTACAGGGAGGAACTAAGTTAGAGCAGTTCCGGCCTCGTAAACCACTGAAAGACTCTGGGTGAGGGCCCTCCCTGGTGGCGCAGCGGGTTGAGCACCGCACTGTGGAGCATCCACCGCACAGCAGCGCGATTTCCATCCCAGGCCAGGAAGGGGACCCACATGGCGAGGCAGACCTCTCCTGCCTCCCTGCTGCTCCCCTCAGCAGCGGGTGTCAGTTAATCTGCTTGTTCTGCTCCCTCCTCTGTCTCTGGTGAACCCTCTCACCAACCTCCCATCTCTGGCCTGTACCACAGCTCTTGTGTGTGTAAATAAATAAATCTTTAAAAAAAAAAAAAAGACTCGGTGACATGAGGACTATGGGATCGTCTCAAGCAGAGTAGAGGCGTCATTTGTCAGGTGTTTTGATTTTAAAGAGTGATTCTGAAACGAGCGGATTGCAGGTTTGGGAGCAAGAACAGGCAGTGAGCCCTGGAGGCCGTGCCTACAGCCCAGACAGGACCACGCTGCGCTGTCGGGACGGGGCTGTCAGGTGCTGGAGGGACTCGGAAGCGCCATGACCATTTGTCAGTGGCCTGGTGCAGGGGAGCAGGCCTAGGGAGGAACGGATGACTGTGCAGGTGCGCGGGGTGTGAGCTGCTGTGAGAAATCAATTAAAAGCCCAGGCACCTAGAAGTTTGATTCTTGAGTTAAAAAGGAGAGCATTCCTGTCATTTTACTTACTCAGCGAATATTTGTTGAGGCCTGTAGACTTAGTGTTCAACCTACACAACTTCAGGAATAGAGGTGATTGTAAAGGAAGAATGGAAAGAAAATTGGAGGCGTGGATCAAAGGGCAAAAGAGAATTTCTGAAGTTCACACTTGAAGGCCAGTTATGAGACTATACCGTTGGGTGGTAAGAGTCAAAAAAGAGGTTTTTGATTTTTGGTTTTAGTATTAGAATCATCACAGTTTGTCCCAGGAAATTCTTGCTCAAAGAACAGGGGAGAGTCCCTTCTCTTTGCCATGTGTCCAGTTAATTAAAAAATATTTCTTAAAACGTGAGTCAATCAGTCATGACTCATAGGGAAGGACCTAAGTTATAATTGGTCAGTCAAGAATATAATGTTCCCTTATTTTCCACACTAATGACATCAAGTAATATCTCCAAATTGCCCACCCAGGTTCCTCAAACTCAGTAAATATACTGTTGCTGTGATGCTTTGGACGACGAGCAACAAAAACTCGCATTCCACTTACTTAAGTAAGGGCTATTGTTCATTATCTCCCATAAAGGAAGTCCAGAGGTGAAGAAACTAATTCAGACAATTAAAAATATCATTGATTTGTTGAAGTGACAAACCTGGTTGGGGGACAGTGAGGCTGCGTTCTGTGCTGTCTCTGCCTGGGGGGACACCAGCAAGCTCCCCTCGTTGTCACACCAGTGTCATGTTCTCCAACAACTCTGGCAGGAGTGAAGCTAATGACTGCCTCCTTCGCCCTGCTGCTTGCTTCTGTCTTGTGCTTGGTTTATAATTTGGTCAGGAAAAGGACATTATTTGCCAGTCTTTCTCAAATTTCAGCCCCAATGATAAGTAAGTGACAAGGTGAAATTCTGACAAAATAATTGGGCTTTTCTTTCCTGAATCGGTGGCATTCATCACTGCAGGAAGTGACTCAAAGAGGAAAAGGAGATTCTAAATAAATTTTACTAACTCATAGCATGGAAAATGGTCTTGAAAGTCAACTTGCTTTAAAGACAAGATCAAAGTTTGAGCGAGAAAATGTTTTTAATTCTGAAAATTTAGCTTGAATGATCAAGAGCCAGGCTCCAATATGTGAAATTAAATATTTTATATTACTGTGTACAAACTGATGTTTCTCAAACTGGAGGTTGCGATCCATGAGTGAATTGTGAAACCAGTATAGTAGATTGAAACTAATGCTTGAAATGAGAGCATAGAGAAGAATAAAATGCCACAGGGCATTACACAAATGAGGTTACTGTTTCTTGAATTTTTTATTGTGTGCACACATGCATGTGTGTACTGAGGCTCAGTGTTAAATGTTTATTACTCTGAGACATGTCAAGAACTTGAAAGAAAGATCAGAAGTAATAAAATTATGCAACATAAGGAAGACTCTACTTGACCAGCACCTCTTAAGTGAGCTCCTTCTGAGAAAAAAGTGACAAGAAACTTGAAAGAAGTAAAAAGCACAGTGACATGAAGCCCAGGTGGGCTTGCAGCCTGAGCCAGTCATCTGGCAGGAGGACAGTGTTTATAGGAAAAGGAGCTGCACCTGCAAAGACAAGAAGGCGGGAAAATTTAGCAGGTGTGTAGAGGACCCCCAAATGCGCTCAGGAATTAACCCTTGACTGAAGTCAATTCAGACTGAACAGTGGGGAACCACAGAGATCAAATGGGGAGGCCCTGGGGTGGGAGGGTTGATCCTGGTGGTGGACGGGGTGACGGGTATTTGAGCTGATGTACGAACATGAAGATAACAGGACCCTGGAGGAGAAAAGAACTGGGGGGAAAGCAATGTGTAGAAGTCTCATGAATAGCTACTCTCAGAATAGAGATTTGTTGCAAAAGTCATAAGAACAAATGGGACACAATCTAGGGCAGAAGACTCTAAAGGTCTTGGTAATGTTCTACATGGAAAGAAGTGAGAGGAGTTCTAAGATCAGTTTCCACCCCCTGGGCACTGCAAATTGTCTACTGGTTAGTATTGCTGAGATAATTAATGCCATTCACATCATAAGTATTTATAGCTCTCAATGTATTTTGCATCCGTTAGTCATTTGCTTTTCATGATTTTCACCTCAAGAGAGGTGAACAAACATACCACTACCTGTACTTTGAAGATGGGGAAATGGCTCTCAAAAGAACTGATCTGGCTTCCGAGGGTCACAGAGTTAGAGACAGAACTAGACTCAGCAGATTTCCTGTCTTCCAGCCCCGGATTGCCTCTTGTGTGTCAGGCTACAACTCATACATTGTCATTCTCTAATAATGACCGATCGATTGGTTGATGATTATCCCAAGAATTGACTTGGCTCCATGCTGCAGGAAGAAAGCCCGCTGAAAGGTCACTGTGGCTTGGTGTGAGTTTATTTAATAAATATTTTTCTTATTTGGAGGTTTTAATTTTAAGTATGTGGTCTACTCTTTTTTGTATGATTATTTGCTCAAAAAAATTTTAGTCAGCAGCACACCTCATAAAAATTTAATATGTTTCAGAGCTCTTTTTACTGTTGAAAAAGCACAAATCAGGCATTCTTGAATTTTGAAGGTGACGTCCCTGAAATGGGGCTTTCTCTGAGGAAGGCCTTGAAAATCTGGTAGTGAAATTGCTCCTTTTAGAAGATAACCACAGTCAAGGGAGAGTCATCTCAGGCAATTCTTCTACTCAACACAATTCTGACATCAGCCACTCAGGTGTGGTGTCTGCTCACTCACCTGCGTGCTTCTTTCTTTTCCTTTGAACAGTCCCTGCCGGCAGGGGCAGGACTGCAGGAGACGCTGACCCATTGGTGGTCCAGTATTGAACCCCAGCACCAACTGCCCTTGAGCTCGTAACCTTGGGGAAGTTAGCGCACACATCTGAACATCCTTTTCTCACTTGTCCCACAAGCTGTTTGAGTCTCACGCCACAGCTATTACTGCGATGTAAAAGCCAACTTGAAACTCAGTACCTGGGACGAGTCCTCATTGACTACTTTTTACCTAAGAGTCTCTGAAAAACAAGATTTGCCAAGAGACCACTCCCTGGGCTCGTGGGTCCACTTCCCTGAAGTAGCCCTTGGACCTCCCAGCCTTGCTCTTTGAAGTCACACCCATGGGTCCTGACACAGCAGACAGTGAAATCTATCAAAGCTGGAGAGCAACAGCCTAGTGTAATCAACATCTGAAAGAAAAGGTATCTACTGGGCACTGACTATGTGCCAGCCATTGTTCTGGGGTTGGGGAGACGGCAATAGGGATGACAAACAGGATCTCCTTTCCCTAGGACTCACTTTCTATTGGGAAACAACAACACACAGAGACAAACATGCAGCATTACCAGACAGAGACTGGTAAGACATACAACATTAAAATAAGGTGCTCAGGTGATGTCGAGCGTTTAAGGAAGGTCTTTCATGGTAAAAGTTCTTTTCAAGGTGACGTTTAATCTAATGCTCAACTGCTGAGAAGGGCTGCCCCGTGACAAGCAAAGATGCTAACATGGAAAACAGCTTAGGCTCTCGTGGCAGAGAGAAAAATCAGAGTGGCTAGTGCGAGTGTGCAGGTGGTCCTAGGCTAAGCTGGGCTGACTGGAGAAGAGTAGAATGAAGGAAGAATCCCCATCAGGCAGTGCCTGGGCTCAGAGGAAAGTGGTGGGGTCTTGGGTTTCTCAGCCACATGACAGGACCATGCTCTGGGGGTTGAGTGAGAGCTTGTGCATGAAGGGACTGGTATGTACAGCACAGAGTAGGCATGAGGGATGCGATTGCTATAGCACATAGCAGGTACGAGGGGTAGCACTCCTCCCCCAGCCCTCCCAAGAAGACAGAAAGAATGAGCAGGGCGCTTCGGGCAGCAATGGCTTATTAAAATGTTTGGACTTAGGCAGTGGGCAATTACTGTACACTTTGATCTTCAGTGAGAATCCATTATTTGCTTTCTGGTCTTTTAGTGATTTTCTTTTCATTAACATGGATTATCCTTTAAGAAAAAAAATAAGAAAGGATAAGGAAAGTTCACTTAAGCCAACAAATCTCTTAGAATGTGTTCTGGAGGCAGGACGAAGGCAAGCCAAAACCAACAGGCAGCCTGGGAGACAACACGGTCCGGGGTCCTCACTTCACAGGCAAAGAAACTGAGTCATCCACTGGCCAGCAAGTGAGAGAAGCAGCCAAGCCCCGGGCAGGGTGTGGCCCAAACACAGAGGCTATTTTCGTAGGAGCAAACTGTTTACTCCAGAGATAAGAACAGCAGACAAGCCCGAAATAAAACCAGCTGAGTTTTCTTTTTTGTTCCTCCAGGCTAGAAGGGGGAAACCACAGCAGAGAACATCCGAGGCAAGGGCGCATCTGGTCGCACAGAGCGGCTGCTGGAGAGGGGCAGGCCTCAAGGGCCAGCTGCCTCTGAACACGGGGATCCCTGGATTTGTGGCAGCTCCTGAATGGCCAACAATAAGTAAGAGCCAGGGGGAGGAGCCTGGAGCAAGGAGACTGTTCCACAGAAGTCTGGTCAAAGCGGGCTTTTTTTTATTATTATTATTCATGCATAAAAGAACTGGGGTACAGGCCAGAGGTGCAGGGGGTGAGAGGATCCACCAGAAATGGAGCGGGGAGCAGAACAGGCAGACTCACTGAAATACACTGCTAAAGGGAGCAGCAGGGAGGCAGGAGAGGTCTGCTGCACCCTATGGGTCCGCTCCCTGGCCCGGGATCTAACTCGTGCTGCTGTGCCGCGGATGCTTCATAGTGTGGCGCTCAACCCGCTGCACCACCTGGGAGGCCCCACGACGAGCTTCTGTTGTGCTCTGTGGTTAGGAGATGCCCAGATATGGCCCCCAGGACAGTCAGGCGGGTGACCATGTCCGCCTCAATTCATGGTGTGCGTTCCACAGAGGAAGGCGCTTCTGACAGGTGTGTGTTCCTACAGCCCCACTGGGTGCTCAGAGAAGAGGGCTCCCAGCCCCCTGGGCCCTAACAGCCAGGTTGACAAGGTCCCTGAGGAGAGCCAGATGAGTGACAGGTCGCCCGTGGCCCCCACATCTGACCATCCTAGCAGCTCTCGCTCACTCAGTCCTCCTCGCTGCCAGCTCCCAGCAGAGCTCATCCCTGCTGGCCCCTGCACTCAGCCCCCCGCGTCCATGCTCGCCGAGACTCCCAGAGACCCCCACGCCATCACCCGGGCATTCGCTCCCCCGCTGGTGCCCGAAGTGAAGACACACACCTCTCCTCTGACCTCGGGACAGGCTCCTGCAATCAGGTAGCCTCACTTTACCTTGGGGACAGATGGCTCAGTCTCTCCGAGCCTGCATTTCTTCACCTGTAATGTGGGCATTATCAGGCCCCCCCTGCCCCCACCCCCCACACCTCCCACCCCACCCCTGTGCTGCCCTGAGATGCAGCAGCCAAAGAAGTGAAAGCCCCAGTCCGGTCCTCCGGGCCTGTGGGTATTCCCGGGAAGAGAGGGGGTTTTGTAAATCCCCCCAAGCTGTTTACCTACAGACAAAGAAGGCACCCAAAAGCTATATCGAGTTACTCATAAAGGGGGGGGCGAGGGGTTGCATAAAGGGACCACTGTGAAGGCAGTGACTTATTGAGTGCAGAAGAGCGCTGGGCAGGGCAGAAATCACTTCCACTTACACTTGAAGAGCATTCTGTGGTTTACAAAGGCGTTTTTGTAATCGGGGAGCGGAGAACCTCGCTCAGGTGTGGCTGTGGGGTGCGGGGGAGGTACCTGGTTGGCCCAACCTGGAGGCAAGAAACCTAAGTCCACTATCCAGTCTTTTAGATGTTTCTACCTGACAGAGCCTGAGGAGACACGGAGAATAACAGAACCCAGGCCACGGACACCGAAGAAGGCCGTCTGCGCGCGTGGGAGGGACGCGCCCGCCGCAGCCGCCCTCGAGCGATCGGACTTCGAGGCCAACAGCACGCGCCGCTGCCGCTCGCCCTTCCGCGTGGGCTTGCCGCTGGCTGAGAAAAGGGAGCGTGGAGGAGAGAGGGGCTGTCGGCACCACGCTCCGGGCAGGGCAACGTGACTTCAGAAAGTCTTCGCGGACGCACAGCCGCCCCACGTCAAGCAGCCACCGGCTCTGCGCGCCTGAGCAGTGTGCGCGCCCTGCTGCCGCGAGGTCTCGTCCTCCCTGGCCCGGGAGCGCCAGGGCTAACGCGGGCCACGCAGAAGCAGATGCTCCTCCCTCGGGACTCATATTCCTGAAGGGTCGTTCTCAGATCCCAGCAAACTCGTGTGTCGTGTGTGTTTGCTTTGGGCTGTTCGACGGCTCTCACTGTTGCTTCCCTACTCGCTGGAGCACAGCGCTCTGACGGGCCCAAACGGGGACACGCCTACTATTACCTTCCTGGGGCACCCTGCAAGGCGGCCTGCAGTGGACCCCCGGACAAAGGCTCACTTCTCTCTGACCTGTGGCATCTGGGAGGAGGGGGGGCACAAGGGAACTCGCTGTCAGCTCAGTCAGCACCCCCAAGCTGGTTCCTCCGCTGCTGGTAAGAAAGGGGGACACGGAGAGAGGCATGTTCCTGGGGCAGCCCCTCTCTGGCTTTCTTGTCGACCGCTGACAGTGCGTTCGCGATCGGATCGCCCTCCGCAGCCGCTGCCACATTTCAGCAGCCAGAGGCGACGCTCGCTGGGGTCGTGGCCAGGACACAGCGAAACCAGTTCAAAGGGGGTCTCATCCTCCACGCCGCCTGGTTCCAAGCTGCCTGACAAGCCGCCAGCCGGTGATGTGGCCTCTCCATGATAAGCGGTCGTGAGCCTCTTGACCTTCCGTGTCCTCGCGGTGGCGTCGGGGCTCTGGCCCTTCCCCCACGTCCTGTTTCTGCTTTGACTCTGGCCGCCTCTCCAGGATGGCAAGAAGCTCGTGAAGATGCATCTGGTGGTGCATCTGAACATGGACGGACAGAGTCTGGGAAGAAGCCACGGTGGTGGGGTTTCAGCCAGGAGCCTCTCCCCCAGGGCTCTCTGGGGCAGCCGCCCTCCCGCCACACACGCCCTTTTTCAACACCTCCCACCGGAGGGCACAGGGCCTGCTCCTTCCTTCCAGGGGCCTCACTTAAATGTCACTCCAAGCAAAGACAGGCCACTGGGAGTCTCTTGCCCTCTGGAAGAAGGACAGGGAGCGTGCCAGAGAGACCCTCCCCACCCAGGTCCTGGTGAGGCCCACCGGGAGGAGCAGGTGCAAACACCCATCATGACACACCGGGTCCTGACGCGGCACGGGTGAGGGTGCATGTGACAGCCGCCACGCTGCCTTCGGCCTGGGAGGACGAGGCCAGGGCTTCACACGTCCCCGGTCACACTGCACAGTATGGCTGCATCTGCCGCCAGGCCTACCACGCACGGCGCAAAGATTTCGCATCGATTCACTGCAGTCTGCTCTCGCTTTGTCCTTTAGTCCAGTTGCTGCATTTTCAACCCCTCGCTGGGGCCCATAGAAGATCTGTCAAAACCCATGTGAGTCACCCGCCTTCCTCAGGAGAGCTGGACAGAACACCACTCTCGTTCTCCAAACAAGAAGAGAGCAACGCCCCTCGTGTTTTTATAAAACAACCTTTGCCACCAGTCTCTCCACTCACCCCCGTGCTGAAGGGCAAATGCCAAGGTCATGGGGATTTTAAGGACTCAGAGTCCAGTGAGGGGCGGGCAGGAGCGAGTCTGGGCAGCGGCCGGCCGAGTCCACGTCGCTGTAGGGCGAGAGCATTCTGGGGGTTTCCTTGAGCTACTTGCCCATAGTTTGGAAAAATAGCAAAATCTTATTTTAATTACATTTTTAAATATTTCTATTTGCAACTATAATGGATGGGGGAAAAGTGTCCTCTAAATGCTCGTGACTCTGGCCTGTGTTGTGAATGTGAGTCTGCTGGCGTCTGAGGTCAAAGTAGGGCAGCCCAGAGGAATCGCTTGGCATTTGGGAGCCAAACGACACAAATTCCTAGTTTTTACTGCATTTCGGAGCTTGAAAACATCCACCATGTACCACCGCGGACTTCATCCCCGTCTTCGCAGCTCTCCTGCTGTACCGCTATCTCCCAGGGGATGTGAGGCACAGGTCACCCATCCTTGGTGGCTCGCTCAGCAAGAATCAGGAGTGATAAATCCTCAGTGGGAAATCAGGGGTGTGGGGAGGAGGATGGTTCTCTCAAGGCAACAGTTAAGAAATGCTACAAAGCCCCATAAACGTGATAAATTTCAAGTCATTATAAAAATCATCTATAAATTTTATATGTCATAAATGGTCCTCATAAACATTGCCTTAGCATCCCTTTCCTGGACTTCCATCCCAGGGGTACGCGCCAGAAAGTGAAGCTCCAAGGCCACTCTCCATTTCAAGCTCCGTTGCAAGAACCCCAAGACGGAAGCCAAAAGTTCGCTGTCTCCACACGCCTCCTCTGACGTGGCCCTGACTCAGACGCTCCACTCCCAGAGTGGGTTTCCTTCTTCAAACTGTTTATTTATGTCCAGAAATTCTCACAAGGCTAATGACAAAAAACTGACATTTGTCTAAAAGAGCTGAGACGGGGAGAAAATGCAAAGGCCCTGAAGGGACAGTCTCGTGAGCTGAGCAAGGGAACATTAAACCCCAGTTGCAAATAGGAGCAAGAGGTCACGGTGAGAACCAGACAGGAGACAAGTTCGACTGCAGTTGATCTATGCAAGGCCTAGATACTCGCAGGAAAACATAAATAAACAGAGTGCGCACTTCCATTTGTTGGGCTTACAGAAAAACTCTCTTTTTAAATTTCCTTTGTCATGAGCACACACACACACGCACTCAGTCACAGGCAAACGGTATGAACAGAATTTGAGAGGTACTCCGAGAATAGTTTATAAGTCTAGAAAGTACTTCATGAATCCCATTGCATCCCACCGAGGGATAGTTCCAGAAGATATAGTTAAGCTATTAAAGACAAGATGGTACGTGTTTTCTTGATGTCACACATGTTCAGCATAGGATGAGAGAGACTAAAAAGGCAGACAAGTCACTTTAAACATTTAAATATATTAAAAATAAATTTTAAAATATTTAAATGTATTAAAAAGTTTAAAATACATTTTATGTGACACACTGAAGAAATCCCTTGAAAACAGGCAGCCTGTGAATAACTGTAAGCGATGGGAGTTGCACACAATTTGCACTGGGCAAGAGGATCCTCTCAGCAGAGGGAAGCTGAACTGCAAGAGAGAACGATGGGAGGATGGGAAGATACTACAATACACTAAAAATAAATGATGCTGCCCAGAAGAGGCAGGAGAAGATGACTCCCAGGGACCTGTGTGTCCACATGTCTTGGGAGTGAGCCACTGACCATCTTTGTTCCTGTCAGGAACCTTGGTCCACCCAGCTGTCTTGGAAGAGATGGCGTCTGTCTCCAGATCATGGAGGAAGTTTGCTCACGGCTGTGGAAGATGAAGCTAGTGTTTCTCCAAGAGGAGAGAGATGCCTACTGCCCATTATAAGAGATTTGGGTTCCCTAAGTTTGGGGTTCCTCTCCTGCAGTGTAACACACCTGTGCAGGTGTCTCTGGGGCATCTTTGCATTGCAGTGTGGGAACTGGGACTTGGGAAAGAGAGGCTTGGCTCTGAGCAGGAAATCATCCTTTGTCTTTGAGTCATAAGTCTTGAGTCTTTTACCAACATCTATGAACCTTGGTGGCTTGATTATCCACTTAGAATTTGAGAAAAATACCGGGTCCTCCATAGTTCTTTCATGGCTATCAAAGCATGAGTAAAGAGAAAGGAAGGGGTGTGGAAGCTGTGTATGTGATGTTTGGCAATGAGAAAAGAAAATCATTAAATTTGAAATAAATGCATTCTCCATCTTCAATATCTTCTCTCCTTTCCAAGGAAATGTCTGTGAATCTATTCATTTCTTAGTCTTTTGTGGTGTTGAAAGGTGCATAAATTAGAGAGAAATTTGAGAGCTGCAGATGATCGTGTGATTGATTTCTATCACAGAAAGTCCAGAGTAGGCTGTGAGAAAAAGAGGAGAAACAAAAGACCCCTGGGTTTGGGCTTAGTAGCAGGCCAGGTCTGAAGAGTCTTAGAGCTTTTTAGAGAAAAAGAAGGAACTACATAGGGACAGTCATGACTGATGTGCGGGTAGACAGATGAGGGGGTGGGGGAGGGTGGATGGATGGACAGACAGACAGGTACAGAGAGAGAAACAAAAGTGAGAAAAGCAGAGTCAAGGTGTGCTGTATATTATGAATCTGTCCTCTCTTGACTACTTTGTAGGATTCAGTAAAGTTTAAAATTTTGTTTTTAGTTGCCAGGTTGCTGGGATTCTTTTCTGTGAATCCAAGCCAAGGATAATCTCAAGACAAGGCCAGCAAGCCGAGATCTACGTGGGTTACAGGTGCAAGACTTATAAAATGGTGATTTATTGCACGTGCCATTTTAAAAACAAGGGGGGGAGCCTGTGATAGCACGCAAGTTTCTGGCTGAAATATCTGGTTTCAGGGTGCCCTTGCACACTAGTCGCACAGATGGAGCAGCAGGTTCTGGGGGATGTTACAGGGTTTGATCTCACACGTGTGGAGGCGGGAGAAACAGTGGACATGAGCTGGTCCGCGACAGCAAGTGGGCACTCAGCCGGCAGAACTGACAAGGAAATATCAGCGAGGTGGACCCCTCAGCTCTCCACAGAGACAAAGGGGACAGAGGCCAGAGAAAACCGCGAGAAACGTGTCGTGAACGTCAAAAGAAGGTGACGTTTCGGAGGATCAAATGCTGCTGTGAACTCCAGGGAGAAAGACCGAGATTGTCCAGTTACTTTCTGGTCAGGATGACAGCTAATCAATATTGAAACACTCACCCTCCTCTAACAAATAAAGCAGCAGAGAGAGACTGGTAGCGTAAAGGCTTGCTTTAAATAACCGCACATCAAACAACGTCTAGAACGTCTAGGCCTCTACTGGCCACACCTGGAAGAGAAACCCCCAGCGGTTGAGTGGGAAGGGAAGGGAGGCCGCGGGGTCTCGGCCAGGAGCCAGCAGGGCAGCCGGCAGCTCACGCTGAGATGGAAGAGGCTCGCGAGGAGCTCAGGGGCGGCGTGAAGCTTGACCCGAGGGGGTTCGTGTGTGCCCAACCCCTCCATGCAAGAGCCAAGCGATCCCCCACTACTGGGCCGACTGGGACACCCGCTGCTGCTGGGGCAGCGGGAGCAGGGCCGTCCGAGCACCGGGCGCGCAGCCACCTCTCCTCCTGCAGCACGCAATGGCGCCCCGGCCTCCCTCCCGGCACTCCCACTCCGTCTTCTCCGCTCAGGACTCCGAGTCTGCCCGGCTTTTCCACTCGGGCCCCACGTCCTGGCGGTAAGCTGGGAGAAACGTAGCTCACCCCCGCATGGCCCTGCACCGCCGGTGTTTAAGGAAGAAGCCCTGCTCTGTGCTCCATCCGGTTTTCTGTTTCCTCGAATGCGAGAGTAAACGGCTTCCCGGCGCTCAGCCCTCTTGGCCGGAAGTGGACACCTGCCTGGAAGCTGCTTTCCTCACGTCCACACTTGCGCCCTTGCCTCTTGCCCACACTCCAGCTCGCGGCAGTTCCCCTTGGCTGTCGGAAACTTAGCTCCAGCGCGCAGTGCCTAGAAGACTCTGGTTGACTTACTGTCCCAGTCGCGAGCATCTTTTGCTCCCCCGTCCAGTCCCTCAGTTCTCTTTTCCTCAGTCCACAGCATCCATGTCTTCCCACACGCAGAATTCCTGGCCCTTCCTCCCTCACCATCCGCCCTGCATGCCACAGACATAGTCACATCCCAGTAATTGCTAAGTTCCTTCCATGTTCACCTAAAAGAAAAACACTTGGCCTGTGTCCTCCCATCTCCAGGCCCTCCCTCAGGTCCAACCCACAGGCATCTCTTGCTTGGATGTTGCCATAGCAACCCCCAGGCCCCTCTCTGTTTAGTCTGTGCCCCTCCACACTATCCCTCTAGCAGGTGAACCCACAGATGGAATGCTACTCAGCAATCAGAAGAGATAAGCTCATGCCATTCACAGCAACATGGTGGAGCGAGAAGGGGTTCTGCTCAGTGAAATGAGTCAGCAGGAAAGAGAAAAATGTTGAATGGTCTCACTTATAAGAGGAATGTAAGGGAAACAATAAGGGATCAGAGACAATAGTAAGAACAATTTTAAAAAAGCCACAAGAGAACAAAACAAATGGACAATGAATCAGAGACATTTTAAAGTGGGGAGGGAGAGGGACTGGGATGAAGGCGGGAAGAGCGCAGGGCTGAGGTGGTGGTGCACAGGAGAACTGCTGGTGGGACTTCCAGGGGGACCACACCTGCTGGCAAATATATGAAATAAAGAAGTTTAAAATAAAATTCTACAAAGAGATTCATCTATAGCTAAATATTTATATAGATGTATAAATATATGTGCATGAAATATGTATGTGCATGGTTCTTGGCTATCTGTTGACGATACTTGGAGCAAACCCTGAGGTCCTTACTCAGGCCTCCACAGCACCATCTCTGCACATGGCCTTGCTGCCATCTCATACCTTCCCCACTAACACTACGTGCGCTGGCCTTAGGGAGGCACCTGCTGGCCTCCGC
Source organism: Galemys pyrenaicus (assembly GCA_019455555.1). Lineage (NCBI taxonomy): Eukaryota > Metazoa > Chordata > Mammalia > Eulipotyphla > Talpidae > Galemys > Galemys pyrenaicus. The sequence goes on from JAGFMF010012216.1 coordinate 2,861,937, forward strand.
GCCATTCTGGAATGTGCCAGGATGCTCTTTTCCCGGGCCCTTCACACATGCGGTCCCCCCTGCTTGGAGTCCATCCTTCTGCCCATCAAAGAGGGCTACTCTCCTCCCAGCGTATCCATCACCTCGACCGCCACCTGCTCCAGTAGGCCTCAGCCCCTCCATCCGTGTCCTCACCCATTCAGCATCTTGTCTGCCTCGCTACAGCTCTTCTCGGGGCTACCCTCTCTCTCTGTCCCACTCTTCCAGAACGCCCGGCCTGTCTTCCCCACCAGATGCCAACCGCAGGACAGGAGCCTGCCAGCCCTTGTTCATCATTCTAATCCCCGCACGGAGAACAAGGCTTGTTTCTATGTGCTGAATGAGTGAATCAACCAATCTAAGCCTCAACGAACCGATGCATCAGCAAGCAAGTATTGCCATCATCTGTGGGATATAAGTAACAAAAAAACAAAAACAAACTGAGACAAATGGAGGGGGCGGCCCAAGCCCAGGCCTTGTGGGGGAGGCCAGCACCTCAAGCTGGGGAAGTCAGTGGAGACACAGAACAAAGCCCTGGCCCCCGCAGCGTGTTCATTCTTCCGCCACCTGGAGCCTGGAGGGCGGTGCGCGTCTCTGTGACAGTCATGCACGCTCATGGGCTGATCACAGGTGCAGAGGGGAGCAGCAAGGACAGCAGCGGGCACCCGCCCTCCGGCCACCAGAACAGCCCTCCTGCCCCAGCCACCTTCTCCTTCAGGCTCTTCCCCTTTTCCCCACACTGTCTTTGCAGAGGTAAGAGCATAATAGATGCCGATTTGTGGAAAGCCACTGGGAGAGACACACAGGCCTCTGGGGAGCGGCCTGAACCAGCCCTGCCCTCGCGGCCCTTGGAAGGAACTGGATTTCAACCTCTTGCCCCCAGCCCTGTGAGACAGTAAGTGTCTGCTGCTTAAGCCCCCAGCCATGGCGCTGGCTGACAGTAGCCCCGAAACAAGTACAGGGAGAATTTGAAATGCAGACTCAAACGATGAGCTTACAGTGGACGTTGTGCTGAGATATCAGCTAATAAGGTTATTAGCTACATTTGTAGATTCTGATGACAGATAACATACTTTCACATGGATGGGTGGATTGGGAGTGCATGGGGGTCGGGGGCGAGGGTGGAGGGGTAGTCAGGCAGACAGGCAGATGGACAGACAGATAGATGAATACAATTATGGGTTGAACTGTGTTTCCCCAAATTCTTATGTGAAGACCCAATCACTGGGGGTTGCAGCTATATTTGGAGAGAAGGCCTTTAAAAAGGTAAGTCAGGATAAAGCCATTAGTGAAGGGCCCTAATCCACTCTGACTGGAGTCCTAGAAGAAGAGGGAGTGTGGGCACGGAAACTCCAGGGATGTGGTCACCCAGGAAGGAGCTTGCACAGAGGCCACACGAAGGCGAAAGCAGCAGCTCCGACCTCGGACATCCAACCTCCAGAACTAAGAGAACATGCACGTCTGTTTTTTGGACTTTTTTAAAGATTTATTTATGCATACAAGAGCTGGGGTGCAGGCCAGAGGTGTGGGGGGTGAGAGGATCCACCAGAGAGAGTGGGTTTCAGAACAGATGAATCTACTGAAACACACTGCTGGGGGGAGCAGCGAGAGTGGCAGGAGAGGTCTGCTGTGCCATGTGGGTCCCCTCCCTGGCCGGCGGCAGGGATCGAACTCGTGCTGCAGTGGCTGCGGTTTGCTCCATAGTGCGTTGCTTCACCCACTGCGCCGCCAGGAAGACCTGGTACGTCTGTTCTTTAAGCCACAGCGTCTGTGGTGTTCTGGATGGCACCTCCAAACACACGTGCACCTTATAGGAAGCTAAAGTAATTCAGGCGCGGCTCAAACTGCTTCCAGGGCTGTGGAACCAGATCTTCCTGCTCATGTCATTGCACATTTTTTAATCCAACAAAGAAAAGTCAAGTGGCCCTGACTTTGAACATCAAACAAGGAAATCACGGTTTCTGTGTCCACTGCCTCCCTTTCAGTACAGTCAGGCTTGGGGCCCACAGAGATGGGGGAGGGGGGCGTGATCGCCAGGGGGGACCTCGGGGCACTGTGCAAAATGCCTGAAGCAGACCTTCAGGGACAGAGCTGGAAGCGCCGTCTCTGTGAGGCTCACAAGAAGCTGCTCCACCTTCCAGCGCTCTGAGGATCGGTGGGCTGGGCTTCAGGCGCCCGCCCCGCCCCGCGGAGCCCCTTCCCGCACACAGGCAGGCACACGTGGGAGGCGGAGGACAGAGTTCACCCTCGGAGAAATCATCAATCATCGCGGGTCACCCTCCCCGAGCGCGCTTCCTTCCCGGCCCGTCCTGGGGGCCATCTGTCTCCTAACAGGCCCTCCGATGCAGAGCTGTAAAGTGTTCCTGTTGAATTATTGTTGGCACTCAGAGCAAGGGCCTGAAGGCGCGCGTCCACGGGAAGGAAAAGCAGACCCTCCTCTGGCCCCGCTGTCCATGGGGCCCGCCCGGGTTTGCAAGGCGTGCGCGAGGCGAGGCGGATGACCAGGCGCGGGCGCGCAGCCAGGCTGCCGGAAAAGACCCAGAGGCTTGGGGCTGACGGCTGTGCTCCCAGAGGGGCGTCAGGACCCAGCTCCGGGTTAAGGTGGAGGCGTATCCATGTCTGACACAGAAGGAAACTGAGGCCAGGCTAAGATGTGGCCTCTCCAAGGCAGCGCGTCACTTTGGGGCGCCAGGATTAGAACTTCGGCTCTCCAAAGGCCACCCCTTTCCTGTGCAGGGCTGTGTCATGTGGGCCACCCTGCTGGCGCCCACCTCCTGGAGGCCTGCTGCGGCCGCCCCTTCCTGCTCACCCAGGGCCATGTCAGGTGACCTTCCGGCAAGGCCGCATGGCAGCGGGCCTGAAACCAGCTGAGGCTCTGGTCGCAGCGCCCTGGCCACTTCCTCGCAGCACTTGTCATGCCCAAGGTTGTCTTGTTTATTCACTTGTTTGTTTGTTGTCTGAGTCGCCTCCGTCCAGTTCCGGCCGGTCCAGCGTGAGGGTCCAGCGCCAGCTGCGTGGCCCTGGTTCTCCACCACGTGTGGGCTCTGAGACGGCCGCTGGCACCTGGCAGGGGCGCCATAAGCTTTGGTTCACTTCCAGATACCGGTTACTAATACTGTCTACCTGCACGTACAGCCTGCCCAAATGTGTAGAGAGAGACAGCGCGCGAGAGAGCTATAAACAGCATTTCCCAAAGCACCTTCACAAGCAATGTTCACTGTAACTTGTCGCGCCTGAACCAGGAAGAACAATATTCACCACGGACATTTTACAGGTAGAGAAACTGAGACGCAGAGAGATTTCCTGGCTTTTCCTCCTGACCCCAACTAGGAGGCCAGAGTTCTCTGTAAGTGACTTGCTACCGAGCCTGGGAAGTCGTTCTTCCTCCTTGGGGCTCTGTCTCCCAGTAACGACGGAGGGTAAACTCAAAGCTGTCCAAGCTGAGAGATGGACAGACCGAGCACACGGGGCATGGAGGGCAGAGAACACGCCAGCCCCTACCGAGGGCCGTGTCATTCAGCCCTGTCCGGAGCCCGGGAGGACACGCCGAGAGCAAGCACGAGGCACGAGGCACACGCGGCCCAGGTGCCTGTGACGTGCCCAGGTAGAGTCCCCGGTGGCCACAGCTGTGTGCCCTGGCGGGGTGTCGGCAGTGGGGTGTTACACATGGCTGGGGCGGAGAGCAGGCGGGAAGCCTGTCCCCGGCCTGCAGTTTTGCTGTGTTTCAAATCATTCTAAAAAAGAAATTATACAACATCTCAAGGGCCTCCCTGGTGGCGCAGCGTGTTAAGCATCAATCACACTGTGAAGCATCCACGGCACAGCAGCGCGAGTTCGATCCCCGGCCAGGGAGGGACCCACAGGGTGCAGCAGACCGCTCCTGCCTCCCACTGCTTCCCTCAGCAGTGGGTTTCAGTCCATCTGCCTGTTCTGCTCCCCGCTCTGTCTCTGGTGACTCCTCTCACCTCCCATGACTCTTGTAGGCATAAATAAATCTTTTTTTAAAAATTAAAAAAAAATAAGTACAATATCTTGAGGAAAAAACCGAAATGCCCCTTTCATAATCTCTCTTAGGCGTGCGCGCGCACTGGCACGGCACCGCTCCAACTCCATTTACAGCCCCATCTGCTGCTGGGACCCAAAGGACCTGAGAAATCATGAAGCCGCGTGGCATCAAGCTCCGTTGTGAAGGCCTGGGCAGCCACCGCACCCCGAGGGCGCCCATGCGGAGGAAATGGGGTGACCCAGACCCCCCTGCTCCTGCCCAGGACCGGGGCTGGCTTGCATCCATTCTGTCTGATTTGCCCGTGGGGTCCCATCTGAAGTGGAAACTGTACGGCCACACGGAAGCACACGGGGATGGGGGTGCAGCTCCCTAACTCCTGCCGTTTCCCAGTGGGGTCACGGCGACCAACCTGCTCCAAAGCCTGCCACCGGCCCCACGGAAGCAGAAGAGAGGGGGTCTGGAAACCCGACCCCTCATCTGTGTCCCCTGCACACCCCACTGCAAGACGCCAGGCTGAGCGGCCCAGACAGCCGTGCCTCATCCACAGTCGGCCATCGTCTGCGCGCTCTGTTTGCACTGCAGAGAGCATTGTCCGAGGCCTGGGGAGCAGACGCGCCCAGAGGGGTGTCTAGAGCTTGCAATATGGGAGGACACGTGGGTGAAGACAGGGTGGGTCTTCCCGGGCTGGGGCTGCTCCACGCCACCTCCCGCCACGGTACTGTAAACGCAAGTCCACCCACCTTCTGTCTTTAACGTGTGAGAAGCAGCAGGATCCGCCATGGTTCGACAGCGCCCGCGGGGACCGAGAACAGGACTTGGCGGATCTTGGTCTTGCCTGTGGGGAATGGAATCGCTCCCCCACCCGATGGCTTATCTCAGGGGGCGGGGGTCCCACAGGCCCCACCCAACCCCGCTGTGGGGCAGAGACCTGGAGCCACACCCTGCAGTTTTGCACCGGGGCTGGGGCGTCTCACGTTCCTGGCCCTAAGACCAGTGAGGGGCTTGGTCTGATCTGATCGTGGTGTGTGGTTGTCAAAGAGACTCTGGATCTCTTTTTAGAAAGTGAGTGTCCTGGGGAGATTTTTGGTAGAAGTTTCTATTACTATAAAACAAGTCACGAATCCCCAGGCTGGATCATTCCTGTGTAAACTCCAGAAACCTACATTTTATTTTTGCTGAAGGTGCTGGAAGTTTCACCTGAGAGGTAGAGGTGCACCTCAGTCCTCAGAAGGATTCTGGGGATCGCAGGGCCTGGGGAGCTGAGCCTTGCCAGCCCACTGCGAAGCCTCTCGTGCCCGCAGCGTCCCCCTCGGCCTCATCAGCACCCCTTGGCCCAAGCACTCAGGGTGTAAGTGCCGCATCGCTTTCTACCGCTGGCCTTCTGCTCCCCAAGCTGCCTGAAACCCTCGAGAGAGTCTTATTCCCGGTGGAAGCCACGCCTGGCTGTTGGGAGGCAGGGCTCAGCAGTGCATGCTAACCTGGATTACATTCTGAACAACTGTCCTTCCCTTCGAACTCAGCAGCCTAAAGCTAACTTTTAAACGTAAGCAGTTTCAAGAAAAATATTCCGCCTGCTACGGAGCAGCATCTATTGCACCAGGAAGCAGGTGGTGAGCTTCAGCTGTAAGACAAGCACCACTCACGACAGAGGCCCAAACAACCGATGGTGTCACTCGTGGAAAGAATCTAGAAAGATACTAGAACACTGAGTCGGAGCCCAGAGAATGAGCTGCGCTGAGCTAGCAGGGCCTCTGTCCCCAGGGAGCGAGTCTTCTGCCACCGTGAGCCACACAGGCGAGCTGAGGCTCGATGCATGGGAGGAGGGAGGAAGAGGACATCAACGCACATCCCTTTCCTGGGACGGAGCCTGCCAGAAAGGAGCCCCAGACACCACAGAGCACGGCAGAAGAGTGCACCGGGGGGAGCTATGAAACGAGGGTAAAATACAACGTTTCGCCCAAGCTTCCTGCCCAGACACTCCAGCGTGTGGAGAACCAGAATGGCCTTTCCGACGCTGCTCCGAGCAGGCCCCCACTGCAGGCTTGATTGTTACGTGAGGAGATCGAACAAGAATGTCTCGGAAAAAGACCACGGATCTGGTGGGTGACATGTTGAGTTAGAAGTGGTGCACGGGTGTGTTGGTGGGAAGTCTATGGGGACTGCATCTAGAAAAGAAAAAAACGGTGTAAGAAAAAAGTAAATATTAATAGATCATTTTTAAAAACAAAGAAGTGGCCTTGGGATTGCCAGCAGAGGGCTCGGGGGCAGCTGGACAGCCAGGCTGGAGCTCCTGGAGGGCATCTGACTAGGGAGAAGGGTTTGGGAGTAAATGTATGTGTTTCTTCCAGCCCCCAGGGGGTGATGACACCCAGGAGAAGCTGCAGAAGAGGAAGGAGCCCCAGGAAACACTCTCCACAGAGCGGCCAGAGGACAGAGCCTCTGCACACAGCTTTCGCTTAGTGTCGGATCCTGCTCCGGTAGCCACGTGACGGCATCAGTTCAGAGGGGATCTTTGCTGCTTCCCTCAATATTGAGAACTCCATCAGGGAGGGCCAGGCCATCTCTGCACCCCCTGCCTGCAGCCCAGTTTTTGTTGAAACAAGTCCTTTGAGAAACAATGGAGGAATCTAAGAATGTCGTCTTGAAGACTTGACTCCAGGAACCCAAAAAGGGCTGATCTAAGGAAAAAACCAGAACATGGCTGTGCCCGTGTTGGAGGAAAATAATTTGAGTTTTAAAGATTTTTTTATTATTTATTTATGCATACAAGCACTGGGGCACACCCAGAGGTGCAGGGGGCGAGAGGATCCACCAGACAGAGCGGGGAACAGAACAGGCAGATCCAGACTGACTGAAACACACACTGAAGGGAGCAGTGGGCAGGGCAGGAGAGGTCCGCCTGCGCCATATGGGTCCCCTCCCCAACCGGCGGGCAGGGATCGAACTTGTGCTGCAGTGGCTGCGGTTTGCTGCATAGTGCGTTTCCCAACCCACTGCGCCACCAGGGAGGGCCCCTAATTTGAGTTTTAACGCTGGGCTGCTCAATGATGGAATGCACCATGCCGTCAAGTAGGAAGACCTTCAGCACTGAAAGCACATAGGAGGGGGGTCTCGGAGATCCCCCAAGAGCAGGGCATGGGTAGAGGCCTTGCTACAATGCTAAGTGAAGAAGCTGTGAGTATTCAATCCCAACATGGCACTCAGGAAAGCCCCCCCTCTGTGCAGGTTCATATGGCAGCTTACATGAGACCTCTGCAGCTGAGAGCCTAGGTCCATGGAATTTCCAGAAGGCCAGCTGACCCTAGCTTTCCCGCCATTCTGGGCCTCATTACCCAGTCCCTGCATGTTACTGTAGCTCCCTGGGGTTCCATGGAACCTCAGCCTGTGGGCAAACATCGACTACTCATCTGTTCCACTCTCTCTGGGGGAGGGGGGAGCCCTTTGAGAGTAGGGGCCAGATCGCCGAGCTGCTGAGATCAAGGCTGCTGTTGTCAGGTGACCTTCATTCCCTGGTCTGACCATCCACGACAGTCATGGAACTAGGGTGAGGGCGATATGGTGGATGTACAGATGGTTTCAGCAGAGAACAGATTCTCAAAAGGCCCTCGCTGCTTCCATCACTCCTGTCCCCACACAGTTCTTGTCAACAAAGGTTTGCTGAATAAAAATATATATTAAAAGTTAATAAACTAAATACATATGTTACAATCCCGTGCCAATCAACATTTCTTCATCAAGAATAAGCTCCCAATTCTATGCTGGGTACTGATAAAGAGAGAAGTAGAGAAAAATACCTGGATCTTATTTCCAAGGATTTTGCAACCTGATGGTAAAGACAAGTATCATTTTTTCCAGTTAGTAAACTTTTTAAAAATCTAACTGTTTTACAGAGTAACACGTTGCTTGGCAGTTAGCATTCACAGGTTACCTTGTTGGATCAAGTCCTACACAGTGAGACGCCAGTGAGTGCTTAAGGAGAGAAAAGAGAAACCACGGGGCTTCCTCAGAGGGAAAGGTTATGCCTTTCTTGAAAACTGCCTTTAATTTTCTTATTCTACAAGATGCCCTGAAATGTTCGAACAAGGCAAGATGGGAGGGGAGAGAAGGGAGATAAGCGCTGATGATGTCAAGTCCTTTGGGTTGACAACATTCTTCCACGTTTGGTCCTTCACCCCCAGCCCTGTGGTGCAGGGATGGAGCGTCCTGGCCTGCCTTCTCTCCTCTCCAGTGAGAAGATTCGTAGAGGTGCTTCTCCAGCACGTGCGAGAGCTTTCAAGGGTCCCGCTCTCCCACCTACAAGGACACAGAGCAAATGGGTTTGCCGCTCCCACCGAAGGCTCCCGCGCCTGTCCGTGGTTGGATTAGCGCTGATTCTCCATCAGTGTCCTCACCAAAGGAAACATAAGCGCCATTGATTACCTTCTAATAACCATTTTATTACACATTTTATATTTATGGAAGGGCACTGGGAGAGGGCTGTTATTATTTCTCTAATGCAAAGCAGATGGGCCTGACAGAGGTAAATGGGACTTTCTGGGTGTGGCCTGAATGTTTGTGTTTTCCCGGAAGGTTTTGAGTCCGGGCCAAACCAGCCCCAGAAGTTCCCATCTACCCCTGTCTCGACACATGACTTTCATTAACAAAATTGCATTGCTCTTTTCTTCAGAAAGTGGTGCCATTACTCTAATAAAAACATGTCCATTATGGATCCATTACCACCTACGTGGTGGTGAGGGCGCTGAGGCGGAAGGGCAGGGGCTGGGAGGACAAAGAATGGCTGATCTTGCAGAGCGAGGCTACGGCCGTTGGGCCCTTCCCGGGCAAGAGGCTGCTCGCCCTGGGCTAACCCTCCAGACAAGGCTTGGCCCTCAGAGCGTTTCTGTCCATCGTCAAACCAGCCCCGCCCTCTGCACATGCTTCGTGACAGACAGACGCCCAGACGCACCCAGCTGCCCGCCCGCCACTCGCCCAGGCCAGGCTCTGTCACTTTGCTTCCTTGTTCTAGACCAGCAGCTCCTTCTGCCAATCCCAGCCCTGTGCTCGCTTTCTACGATTAATTTGGATTTCTCAAGTGGCCGTGGCCCTCGTTGCTCCCCACCTCCCACTGGTAACCACCAAGAGTGTAAAATAACTTGAACTTTTAAGAACTAAGCTGTGCCTGTCTTGGTGGGGGGCCTTTTCCTCATCCTGACTTAACCTAACTTTCCAGAGCTTTTAGGTACATGAGAATTAGCTAAAAAGAGACATTGGAAAATGAATCCCTGAATCCCAGGTTCAGAAATTCTGACGCTCTAAATCAAATCAACAAAGGGTCAAGAATTTGCATTTCTTATGGTGGAAGATTTAAGTGGCGAGAGGAGCCTGGGGTGCGGTGTGGAGACCCAGACAAAGTGCCCGCACAGCCTCCCCAACCGGCCAGGTGGGGACTGCTGAGCACGTGCATCCGTGCAATGCACAACGCCTTTCTGGCGCGTTCATGTCTGCCGGTCCCTCTCTCTTCTCTGCGTCTCTTCCCACTCACTGAGAGTAGTTACGTCCACTCTACAGACGGAGAAAGTGAAGTTCAGAGTGCTGACTCTTTCAAAGCCAGTGCTAGAATCCAAACACAGATTTCTGTCTCCAGCCTGAGTTCCTTCTACAAGCAACAGCTGAGAGGTGTCCAAAGCTGAGGTACCCACACGCGCGCTCCTGTTCTTCCTCCCCAAACACACACGTCTGGATGACCTGTCTACCCATTAATGGCAGCTCCATCCCTCCATGTCGTCAGGTCAAACCTTCAAAGTCATCCCTTGCCCTTGATGGACCTGGTGAAAGAAGAAAATCTCACCTTTCATAACACACATCAGTCCTCCCTGTACATGCACAGTCAGACCTGTCACCAGCAACACTGCCATGCCCCGTTCCACCATCATTTTCTCCTCACCCCTGCTCCACAGTCTTAGTTAACTCAGGCTGTTGTAGCAAAATACCACAGACTGGGTGCCTTAAACAGTAGACTTTTTTTTAAATTCTGACAGTTCTGGAGACTGGAAGTCCAAGATCAAGCCGGGGGCAGTTCAGTTCCTGGTGAGACCTCACTTCCTGGCTTGTAGGCAACCAACTTCTTGCTGTGCCCATACATTGCAGACAGGGGGCGCTCTGGTCACTACCTCTTATAAGGGGGCCTGTTCTCATGACTTCATCTCACCCTTAGCTCCCAAAGACCCTACCTCAAAATATCATCATATTGGGATTTAGGGTTATAACATCCAAATCTGGCAGGACACAGTTCAGTCCTTCACATCCACTTAAGTACCTTCTCAGCCCAGTGGTCCCAGAGAGTCCATTAAAGCACAAGCCATAACACACCCTCTCTCCTCCCAAGCCCCAGAGAATCCCAGGTACTTCCAAGCTTCTACAGGGGCTACCAGCTCTGAGCCCTCCTGCCTTCCCCTCTGCCCTCACTCCCTGCTAGTCTCTCTCTTCCCAGTCCAGGACCCTAACCAACCTCTGTTTCTCCATCTCACCAGGACACTCTCGTGTCAGGTCCTTAGCATGCTCTCTTCCCTCTGTCTGGCGTGCTCTTCCAAGAGATCCCTGTCACCCCTTTCTTACCTCCTTCAGGTCTCAAACTTTGTTCTCAAACTTTGTTCCAGTGAAGCTTTCCTGAACTCTGCCTAAAATTACTGTCTACACACAGACGTGTGTGTGTGTGTGTGTGTGTGTGTTGCCTAAACCCCTTGCCTCTGTCTTCGTCTCCTAATCACTATATGGTTCATCAAATTACTTATCAGCTGCCAAAACATGTTTAGACTGTCCTGGTCGCAATCTCGGCCTGCCCTAGCCATGAACTCCACAGGACAAGTACGCGGGTCTGCGTTGTTCCACCAGCTCCAGTGCCAGGAACAGTGCCTGGCACACCAGGCATTCAGCGAATGTCTCTCAAGTGAATGAGGAGAAGATGACACAGGCCTGAGCAACATCTGCCCCGCCCCCAATCCTCTGGCACAAGGCAGCATCCTTCTACCTCCCCAACCTCTGAGCAGACCCTCGGTCAGGGAAGGGTTTGCTCTGAGACCTGAGCTGCGGTTCTTTGAGAGCAAGTCCTCTGTCCTTCCTGGCACGTGAGGGACCCAGCAGCGACTGCCTGCTTGCCGACTCCATGTTGGAAGGTTGAGTACAATTTTCGGAGAGTTGTTCGCACCAAAAGCCGCTTTCTTGCCCCAGCTGAAAAGATGCTCTCTGTTCAAGAGCTCAAGCAGCAGAGGGCAGGTAGGAGATGCCCCTTTTTATGTGAGAGGCTCCTGGTCGGGAGCCCACCAGCAGCTCAGAAACGTAAGGGTGGCGTGACCCCAGGGAGCAGGCTCTGGAGCCAGACAGCAGCAAATCCTGCCTCTGCCCTCGATGCCCGGTACCTTTATGGTCAATGTTTGTGCCTCCACTTCCTTGTCAAAGGGAACATCCTGCCAGCACAGCTCATGGCGAGCAGGAGGAAGCAGGTTTTGTAAAAGCCTAGCGCCGATGCGCGAGTAATGTCAGCTTGTTAAATTCTGGTCCCCATAAAAAATAGAGACTAATTAGACAGACAGAAGAAAAGCAGGAGTCAAGACTTGGTGAGACGTGTGGAACTCGCCAGAGGCTGCAGAGACATGAGGAGCGCCACAGTCTGGAAGAGCCGCCTGAGGCCACAGGAACCCCCGGGCCTCACAGGAGATTTGGAAACATTCCATTTGGACAAGAGGACCTGGCCTGGGAGGCAGCAGGCAATACCTGGATCGAGGGGTGCTCCTCTAACCCACCTCTAATGTCTCCCTGCATGGCCCAAACACAATGTAGCTCTTGCCTTTACTGCCAAACCGGGTCTCCCCAGGAGACACTAGAGGGCGGGGATCTTGCCTGCGTTCCCTCTATCGTATCCCTGAGGCCCAAGACAGCACCTTCCCTGACACACTAGAACACCTGAACAACTAGAACGAACAACGGCTCACCGTGGACAGCCTGGAGGGCAGACTTGTCTGCATCTGGAGTCCTGGCTGGACAGGTCCAACCCCTCGAGCAGATGTCCCTCCAAGGAAATCGAGGGACCGACGCAACATCCACGCCAAGGCAGGTGGCCAGCGCCAGCAGGCTGGAGCTCACAGGCCTCTCTGCAGACAAGGTCAGATTCTCTCATTAGCTGGGTCTGGGTAGAAGCAAGTTTGACCCTCGCTGCCATCTTGGTCCAGGGAGAAGAACCACTTCATACAAAGGCAGAGAGTGGGGTTCTTGTTTTCCCCTCTTTGATTCCTTTTATTTTAATATTCGACAGTCATTTCCACATCATTACGACTTCGGGGAGCACATCTCACACCTCCATATATGCACATGCTTCACTCACCCTTCACCAAACTTTTGCGCCAGAACCCATCCCCTTCCATCCTTCTTTTCCCCTATTCTCCTTCCCCCATCCCCTCTGGTAACCAGTATATTTCTTCAGAGTCTAAGGGAGACAGGCTTTTTGCTTCTATCCCTTCCAATCCAACCCCCACAGATGTTCCCCTAGTGGGATGAGAACATACCTCCCATCCAAAGGCACAAAAGTACCACACTCCACACCAAAATTCAAAAGAGACACTGTCTGGACATGAACGGGAAAAATCCCTTCCTTGGCCCTTTTCTGGTGCCTGGGTCCCTGGCATGCAGCTGAGGGCAGCAGCTTCACTGGAAGTGAAACTCCCACCCTGGCCCCCAGTCCCAGCCCACCCTTGGAGAGAAGCAGTAACTAAGCGAGGCCACCCACTGCCAGTTCTGAACTGAAGGCTCATTATCACACCCGGCCTCTCTGTTCCCTTTGGTTTCCTCCTTCTTTCCCACACTCTTCTATGGCTCCAAACAGGCCACCTGGTTCCCACACCCAAATTCCTACCCTGCAGTCTGCCCTTCTCTGTAGCCTCCTGGAGCTAGGAACGCACCCAGAAGTCTCTCCAGCTGAAGACCAGTGGCCACACGCTCATTCCTGCTTGGCCACCCCCAAGCTGCAAGACTTTGAACAAAATTCTTCCTTGCCCTGCTTTAGTCATCTGTAAAATCAGTGAACTGTTCTCATTCACGCCCTACCTTCATGTTTTGACCATTTCTTCATGACGCCTATGTAGTATTAAAACATTATTCGCTAATGTAGTTCGTTATACTTATTCACTCGTTAACCGATAATAGCATGGGTAGGCTATGTATGTTTTTCTAGTGAACATTCAGAATATGTAACCACTAAAAATATCATCCGTCTCCCACCAAAAATCAGCTTGTGTTCCACCAATCTAACATAACCTCTCTTTTGGGAATACTGGAGTAATTAACTGGTCACTGAGATAGTTCCTCAGGGTATGACTCTTAAGTTTAATTCCAGAACACAGAGGAGCTACTTTGAATTCCAGAGGGTGCAAATATTGTGGCTGGGATGTCATCACAACCATGGGGTGAATCCACCACTTGGTATCCGTGGAACCCTGAGTCCACTGCTGATGGTACAAGCCCCAAGAGTGGAGCTCCTTAGCATGACTTGGTGCTGTAAGGGCTTCTGTGTCCTGTCAGGTGCTCGGTACTAGAGAAACAGAAAGAGTGAAAGACATAGCTCTGTCCTCACTAGCTGTGGCATGAGTAGCCACGTCAACTAGAACCCATCACAGCGTGGCAAGAAGACGAGGCTGCAAGGTCCTTGAGCAGGGGGCTGAGTCATTCTCTTGTGCTGGTCCTTGCTCCTGGCGCGGAGCCCAGCATGCAGTGGAGACTCTTGGCCTATCTTCTGAGGTTCTGCAGTGGAGGTATTTACTAGGTACTCTGACTTGACCTAGTCAGCATTTCCTACATTTAGTAACTTCATTATATATTTCATTTTAAATACAAATAGAATGTTAACCAACATGGGTCACATGCTGGGTCATAAAACAGAAACTCAAAAGAAATAGAGTAGATCTGACGAGATTAGAACTAAGTTAGAAATAAATAACAAAAGATAGCAAGAAAATCCACCAAATGTTTGTAAATTCTCCCTAGATTATCCAGTTCTAACAAGAATCAAGTGGAAATTTTAGAACTGGAAAATACAGCCGTAAAAATCAAAAAGAAGGAAGATTCAAGATGAATCCTCCAAGTTAAGCATCAGCCAGCCATGACCCACAGGCCAAATCCCATCCGTCTGTATTTGCCAGTGATTTGCTTGGAACCCCGCCATGCTCATCTGCTTACTCACTGCCCACGACGCCGTCTTCTCCAGTGGCCAAGCTGAATGACTGCAACAATACCATGACTTCCAAAACCGAAATTACTTACTTCCCAGCCCTTTACAAAAAATGCTCGCCAACCCCTGAGCTAAATACCGCCCAAACAAGCTAGGGAAAGAAGAACAAATGAAGCCCAAATAAAACAGAAGGAAGGAAATAATAAAGAATAAAATAACAAGGAGTCGTGATGGAAATTCCAAGAGTGAGGGAAATTTCTCTACCTTGCTTGGAGTGTTGGTTTCATGGATTTCACATTTTCTAAAATTTATCAAATGATCATCTCTGAGCCTGTGCATTTAACTGTGCAAAACACACCGCCAAGAATTACGGAGGTCAGACTGTGCCACTCCTGCTCGCAGCCTCCATGGGCTCTCCAGTCACGGTAAATCTCAGTATGCGAGCCGGTGAGCCGGCCCCGGAGTCCAAGAGCAGGGGCTTCCTGGCACTGAGAACCTGGACTCGCCTCCAGGTCCAATGTCTTTCTGCACCTGCTTTGTTCTCTGTCTGAGGACTGCTTGCCCCCGTGATGGAGAAATGACAACTCCTTCAAGGTCTTAGGTTTATTTATTTCTTTCAAAGATTTATTTATTACACATACAAGAACTAGGGTACAGACCAGAGGGGGGTGGGTGAGAAGAGTCACCAGAGACAGAGCAGGGAACAGAACAGGCAGATCAACCAAAACACACTGCTGAGGGGAGCAGTGGGCCAGGCAGGAGAGGTCTGCCATGCCATGTGGGTCCCTTCCCCAGCCAGAAGCAGGAATCAAACCTGTGCTGCGGTGGCTGCGGTCTGCTTCACAATGCATTGCTTAACCCATTGCGCCACCAAGGAGGCCCCATGGGTTTCTATTTTTTCAGTTGTCACTAAAAGACTAATTGGCTCTCATTGCAAAGACTCATTGGCTGTCCCAGAATTCTAGATCAAAGATAAAGAGCTTGGGTCAGGCATCCACCTTGGTTCAAACAGCCACAGCTTGAGACGTGGAGTCAAAAGAACATGAAAGCCACGGCAGTGGGGTGGAGAGAGAGTCCTCGCAACCTGTGTAGGTGCAGAAAGGGAGACACAAACATTCAGGCTACAGCAATGACCCAGGGAAAATCAATGGAATTCACTACGTGGCTCTGAGCAGAATGTCTGTGGCATTTAAGATTGTGACCTGAGGGCCTTCCTGGTGGCGCAGTGGGTTAAGCAATGCACTATGAAGCAGACGCCTGCTGCCAGCCAAGGAAGTGATCCACATGGTGCGGCAGCCCTCTCCTGCCTTGCCAGCTGCTGCCCTCAGCAGTGTGTTTCCGTTGATCTGCCTGTTCTGTTCCCGGCTCTGCCTGTGGTGAATCCTCTCACTCCCCCACACCTCTGGTCTGTACCCCAGTTCTTGTGTGCATGAATAAATATTTAAAAAAAAAGATTGTGACCTGAAAGCCTGAGAAGGGTTGGAAAGAAGAGATGGGGTAGAGGAAGCAATTAGAGAGGTGTTGCCAATGAAACTCCCTCCCTTAAATGCTGGAAACGTTCTCTCCCTGTGCCATTCAATATGGTAGCAACCAGCCACATGTGTCAATCGAGCCTTGAAACATGCCAGGTGTGACTGAGGGGATGAACTTCTACTTTTGTATGAACTTAAGTAGCCACATAGATAGGTGGCAGCCATGTTGGCGTGTGACACTCTCGGGAAATTCTGCATCTCATGGTCCGCAGTCACGAGACTCGCAGGGAGCTGGGAGCCTGGACTTCCCCGGGGGTGGATCAGTGAATGGAGGTAGATAGCTAAGAAAGGGCGGGTTAACACTGTCATGATGGATGGCACAAGAGGAACTGAACTTACAGTTTATTTTGAAGACGGTGAAGAACTGGTCAAGAGTCTGGATTTGGGAAATAACTTGACAGGTGAAAAGGAGCAGAGCAGGATGAACTGGAGGTGGACAGGTGGGGGTCTGAGAGGCCAGTCTCTAAGCTTTCGCCATCAGGACTCTTTACAAGGAATTTTAGGATTTTTTTTAGGTCTAGTATATGAACCCAGGGGAATAAACTATTTAAGCCAGGCCCTATTTTTTATTATTTTGGGCAGTGTTGCTTACATGCTTAGCTGCCACTATAATCTTTGATCTCTTGGCATAAACTCTGTTGAAATCCTAAGTCCCAACGTGATGGTACTTGAAGGTGGGCTAAGAGGTGACCAGGTCCTAGGGGAGGAGCCCTTCTGATTGGTATCAGTGTCCTTGAAGAGGCCTGAGAAACCCTTTCTGTGACATGAACACACGGCAAAAGACAGCTGTCTGTCTGCAAGGAAGGAAGGGGGTCCTCGCCAGACACTGAACTTGGATTTTCCAGAACTGTGAGACATGAATGTTTGCAGGGTTCTGTTCCAGCAGCCCAAATAGTCAATGCTTAAGTCTCAGAGTCTGGATCCCGGCTGGAAAACCCACCACTTACTAGCTCTGCGACACTCAGCCCTATCTCAACCTTTGTGGCCTCAGCTTCACTTGTGAAAGAAGGGCAAGAACTGTGTGTGGGTGCATTCTTGCAAGCGTTAAGCAAGTCATTAATATATGCACAAACTCTCAGTGTCGATGTATGTAAACCCTTCCCCAGCGCCTGTCACTCAATGAAAATCAGCAACAGCCACAGAGCCCACGGCGTATCAGCCATCTCCCCTGCGAACTCCGCTTCCTGGAGCGAGGCTAAGTCATCAGTGCCCCTCCACAGACCCCAGCATAAGCCCTGCCTCTCAGCAGCTCCGCAACGAAGAACACTCAGAAGAGGACTTGGGGTGGAGGGAAAAGGAGGACTCTGGAGGAACAGTAATCAGAAATAAGCGCGTCAAATGTCAACAATCTGAGGCTCATCACAGCTAAGACCTAATTTTTTTTTAAGAATTATTTGTTTATGCTACAAGAGCTGAGGTGCCGAACAGAGGTACGGAGGTGAGGGGATTCACCAGAGACAGAGTGAGGAGCAGAACAGGCAGCTTGATTGAAACACACTCTGAGGGGAGCAGCGGGCGAGGCAGGAGAGGTCTGCTATGCCATGTGGGTCAGCTCCCTGGCCGGGGATCGAACTTGTGCTGCAGTGGCTGCCCATAGTTTGACAGCACTAACTTAACCCCTTACACCACCAGGAGGCCCCAAGATCTAATGCAGATGCTGGCACTTAAACAGCTCCCTGGCCCGAGCACCCACGTGGCCAGCACCACTGCCACGCCCTTGCCCACAACCCAGGGGGCTGCAGCCCGACACCAGCTGCGCCCCGAAGAGCTGCCCTTGGAGGTGGAGGGAGGCGATCGCAAGAGGTCAAGATGGGTGCCCCCTAGCCCTCAGGCTGCTCATCCACGGACCAGTTCCATGGCTGTGCTGGGCCTTGCACAGCTGGTTTCTTATCCAAGACTCAGCGTGACTCCCCCTGGTCAGCCTTCTCCCTGCTCACTTGCAGCACGGCTGAGAACCCAGTGGAAGCCTCTGAGTCCAGCAGCACCGAGGCAGTGAGGAGGAGCGTGGGCAGCAGGGAGGGTTGACACCCCCACCCCACACCCCACCCTGGAGCCCAGGCCTCCCCCAGGCCCTTAGCAGCTGCTGGAGTCTCTCTTCCTCTTCCAGCTGCACTCCCTCTGAGAAGTCAGTGAGTGAGCGAAGTAAGAAAGTCCCAAACACACAGGAATCCAAGCTCTAGTAGGCAGGAAGCAGGCCTTAAGGACTCCCCAAATCGTCACTAAAATCTAGAAACTACTATAGGTGTTATGGTAGCATAAGAAGCCTCGAGTTTCACCTCACTCATTCATCAGTATGTCCGTGGAGTTGTTCTGGGTGCTAGAGATCACAGCAACGAATAAAACAAATCATGCTCTCAACAGAAGCTCTCCTCCCTTCCTCCCTCCCTCCCAGTCTCCCTCGTTCCCTCCCTCCCTTCCTTCCCTTCCTCTTTCCCTTCCTTCCCTCCTTCCTTCCTCCCTTCTTTCCCAGAAATAGTTGCTGAGCATCTGCTACATGCCAGATATCACTCTGGGTGCTCAGAATATATCAATGAACAAAAGAATCCATCATAACACTAGTGTTCTCAGGGGAGAGTCAGACAGTGAACAGGAAATCATGTAAGACAATAAGTAAATAGCACAACATCAGAAAGTGACCCGTGCATCTGCGGGAAGGGGGAGGAGCTGGGATCAAGGCCGGACTGGCAGGGCACGAGGCGCACGGGTGAGTTTGTGGTGGAAACTCGATGAGGACTACCCCTAGGAAAGAAGGCAAACAGTGCAAAAACATTAAAATAAATACTAAAAAAGAAAGTGACGAGTTCTGGGGTGTGGGGTCCCCAGTAAGCCCGATGGCCGGTGCCCAAAAGGGGGGCAGCAGCTCTAATTTCAATGAGGGGACAGGACCAGCTTCATTAAAAGGTGATAACGGCTTGAAGGTGCAGAGGGAGTTAGTCACTAAAATGCCATCGTAGGAGCAGAGTAGGCGGAGATTGTCCTGAGCGGCCCTGCGGTGGAGAAAGACTCCAAATATGTGAACGGTGGGTCTGAAGTACAGTGTGAGGGTTTTTTCCTACTAAAATGACCTGCCAGCATCACCGCCAGTGGCAGTGGGTACTTCTACTTCCAAAATACAGACAACAATGTACAGCAGCCATTGCCTCAATAAATGAGTTACTCAGTCAATAAATAGATGCCTGCCCTGCCGCTTTGATGTGGCCACACCCACCCCTGGGCTGGGGGCAGGGCATGCCGCAGACCAGCTCCACCATCTAAGCTGTGCCTTCGGCAGGAACAGCCGCAGGATCAACTATCTCCCGGGTTTGTTTTCACAGGAGCAGGGCCTGCACCTGCTGTGAGTCATCCCGCGAAAGCAAGACCCCTACGTGCAGCCGGAGAAAGGCAGAGCCACCTGCACCACCTCGAGAAGTGAGGGTCCGCCCAGAGGGCCAGTCCTTTCAAAGGACCTCTCACCTACAGACTGATTTATACCTACCCAGTGAACCTCAGCCACGTACGTGTGCTTTCCTTTGCCTTTAGCCCACTCCTGAGCCAATAAAATGCCGCGCCTCTCTTTTGGGCTCTGCTCCCCCAAAATCAACATAAAACCATCCCCTTCTCTGAGCTAATGACAGATTTGAGTTTTGAACTCCTGTCTTCTTGCCAGTCGATGTGCATTGAAGCCCTTTCTTCTCTTAAATCGCTGGTGTCATAATGCGCACGTGCAACTGAGGGGCGCCCAGGGACCCCATCTATCAGGGGTACATACACTCTCCATGGGGTCCTGCCATCTGCCGCATCAAACAAAGGAAGCAGACGCTTCATGTGAAGGATCTTTAAGAGAGTGTTTTTAAAGAGGAGAGAATAGAGGCTATTCCTAGTAAGACTTTCCCAAGAAAACTCCCCAGATGACCCATCCCCTCTTGGGCAAATGCCCAGCCCGACAGTCAGCCAGAAGCGAGGGCACTGAGACCTGAAGTTTGCCACTAGTCCAAGGCCCCCTCTGCTGGGGAGCCACAGGAAGGGGGCAAAAGGGTCCAGGCAAGTTGGGGTAGAAGGGGAGAAGCAAAGACAAATCAAGATGAGGACTGCCATTGTCCCCCTCCCAGGCGTCACTCACCAGCTGCCTCTTCACGTCTGCCCACAAGTTTCTCCTCCCAAGTTCCCCCAAGTCCTGGGTACAGATCGGAGCCCGGGGAGGAAGAGGCCCAGAATCCACCTGTCGCAGAGTTTGATCTGGCTGCTCACCTCCTAATTCCCACAGCTCTCCCGGAGGCTGCTGCAAGTGGGGCGGGGAACTTGGGCGCCCCAGCTTTCTGCTCTGTGAGCGCCAAGCTCCTTGACTTGTGAGTCCATCTCCACAGCGCCCCCTGCGTGTAAAAACACCCACCGCGCCCTGACCACGTCCATCCCGCCTGGCGCCAGCCTGGGCTAGGACACGATGCTCGGCCCTTCTCCAGGGTCCTCCTGGCCAGAGGAGAAAAGGACACGCCGTGGCCTTCGCAGCAGGCAAGGCGGTCCTCGCGTGACAGCCTCACGTCCCACCAGTTTATTCTCTCTGAAGTCCTCGAGGGCTCGGAGTGCTCCAGAGCAGACGGCCTCCCACGGGGGCTGAGTCACCCCGTCTCCACCTTGTGGAACCCCCATGTCCCGAGACACTGCCCTCGTGGGCGCGCAGCGGGAAGGGGCGCCGAAGGCCTCCTGCTTGCGCCCGGGAGTGGCGCGTCCCCTCTGTGCTCCCGCCACAACCCGGCAACGAGGGGAAACAGCCCCCCGGGGCGTCGAGCCAGAGGCAGGAACTCGAGGGGCTGCCACGCAGGGCCATCCTGGCAATGCCACTCCTGAGAGACACCCACCGTCTGAGCAGTGGCCCCTGAACCCCGGAGCTGCGCAGTGACGGAGCCCACACCCCATTCTGCTGCCAAGGGCCTCTTGGCGAGCGAAGCAAGCTCCTCTCAGAGCCCGGCGGCTGCTGAGCAAAATCTGAGCCGGAGGCACTGAGGACACCCCCAGAATTTGCTCAGAGGAGGCTCAGAGGAGCGTGATGTCTCCACCGCAGCCAAGGAGACCTTCCCGGCAGGCCAGCGGGCGCCCCGAGCCGGCCCCGGGCCGACGTCACACAGGGTGCAGGGCACGCCTGGACTTACTGTCGCCAACTCTCCCTGGGGGAGCACCGCTGAGCTCGCCCCCAGGCGTCTGGCTGGCCCCCAGTGGACACCCGCGATGGCGCCGCGGCGCTCCTGCCCAAGGCCGGCCCGGCTGCTGCCCGCGCCGCGGAGTCCCGCTCCCACCCTGACCCCGGGCACCCCAAGACGGAGCCTCTCTGTGCACAACAAGGGTTCCCAAAGACAGTGAAAGAGCTCGACCCGCAGACTCAGAAGGGCCTTCACTTTAAGCTCGCGCTCTGCGAGACAGAAGCTCGAGGACCGCTGTCACAGCGGCACCAGCACCGAGGAAACCCTCCCCTTCCCCGGGGTGCGAGGCTCCGGCCGGGCGGGGCGAACGGAGGGAGCTGGCTGCCCGGGGCCAGAGTCCAGGTCCAAGGCTGGCCCATCCTGCGGCAGGCCCGGAGCAGCGGCTTGGATTACTCGTGCGCAGGATAAGGAGGAAAATACCGCACGAGCACAGTACACAAAAATGACTTTTCAAACGACACTGTG
Source organism: Galemys pyrenaicus (assembly GCA_019455555.1). Taxonomy (NCBI): domain Eukaryota; kingdom Metazoa; phylum Chordata; class Mammalia; order Eulipotyphla; family Talpidae; genus Galemys; species Galemys pyrenaicus. Next base: position 2,883,327 of record JAGFMF010012216.1, read on the forward strand.
AAAAACTAGCTGGTGCAGGACCCAAGGGGACAATTCAGTACTACAGGCCGTGCTGTCCTCTAAGCCACTGTGACCAGAGCGGCCGCGGAAAGGAGGTGACGTCAGAGGATGACGGAATAGACGCTGAGGTTCAAAAGCTGCTTGAGCACATCTAAAGCCTCCAGCTCTGGCTGATGGATGGTGGGATGGATGGTGGGATGGAGGGAGGGATGGATGGGTGAAGGGATGGAGGGATGGATGGATGGATGGATGGAGGGAGGGATGGAGGGAGGGATGAATGAAGGGATGGAGGGATGGAGGGATGATGGAGGGATGGAGGGAGGGATGGATGGAGGGATGGATGGGTGAAGGGATGGAGGGATGGATGGATGGAGGGATGGTTGGAGGGAGGGATGAATGGAGGGATGGAGGGATGATGGAGGGATGGAGGGAGGGATGGATGGAGGGATGGATGGATGGATGGATGGAGGGAGGGATGAATGGAGGGATGGAGGGATGGAGGGATGATGGAGGGATGGAGGGAGGGATGGATGGAGGGATGGATGGGTGAAGGGATGGAGGGATGGATGGATGGAGGGATGGTTGGAGGGATTGAGGGATGGATGGAGGGATGGATGGCTGATGGGTGGATGGATGGCTGATGGATGGGGGATGGATGGAGGGGTGGATGGTGGGATGGATGACTGATGGATGGGGGATGGATGGAGGGATGGAGGGATGAATTTTAAAGATTGATTTTATTTATGCATAAAAAATTGGGGTATAGGCCAGAGGTGCAGGGGCAGGGGTAAGAGGATTAACCAGAGAGTGGGGAGCAGAACAGGCAAATCTACCAAAATATACTGCGGAGGGGAACAGTCGGGAGATAAGAGAGGTCTGCTGCGCCCTGTGGGTCAGCTCCCTGGCTGGGGATTGAATCTGTGCTGTAGTGACTGCTCATAGCTTCTGAGTGCTGAGACTTACCCCTTGTGCCTCCAGGGAGAACTTAAAATAACAGTACTTTAAAACTTCAGTTCACCAGCACATTCCAAGTGCTCCTTCGACCACATTGACATAAGTGCTAACAGAAATTCTACTAGACAGCAGTGTCCTAGGTCTTTGTTCCATCAACAAACATTGCCCATATATCACCTTTATGCTCAAGGATTCTGTCTTATCCAAGCAAGAGTCCAAGATAAAAGATCCTGCCCCTAGAGAAAGTGCACAAGCTGATTCATGCATGAAATAACTCATTACTATTAGAGTCTGATGTCCTTCCAAGGACCCTAAATAAAAACCCTTTGCTAGAAGATCTTAGAATAAAACTGATTTTGCCATCAAAACCTGTTCCCATGCATCAAGGCTCTGTTTCCCATTAAAATGTTAGACCCTGGAAAGGTAAATACCATGAGCCATTACTACTAACAACCATTCACCAGTGGAGCAAGGATGATAACCGTGATTCAGAACTACCGCATGGAATGACTTGGCTGCAGATGGTGTGTAAGTAACATTTAGCTCTTAGGTCTTGAATTCAGACAAGCCATTTCCCCCATCTGAATAGTCTTCCTATTTATATAGTGAAAAGTTTGGACGTGTTTCCAAAGGTCCTTTCACTGACAGATCTGTTCAATTGGCCCCAAGTGCTTCTTCCATTTTTGATTAGAACACCACTTAATGAATGGCCAGTCAAGAGAGAGAAATATTTCTTCAAGAGTACAGCACTCAGCCTTCCCACCTCCCTGAGTCCCGTGTTACAGAGACGAGTCTTGGTTTCTTGGCCACCAGAGTCCTTTCCTAGACTAGTCTGCAGCGGAGCCGAGTAGAAGGTGCATTCCACACCTTCTAATGGCTGTTCTTTTCATTATTCCAGGAAGACTCCAAGCTCAATTCTCTAGGTTCAGCCATCTCCCTGGGAGGGTTGGGGAACGAGTGTGTTAATATGTGTATATTAAAAAACAGAGCTAAACATCTTCAGAAAAAAAAAAGCCAAAATACACAGGAGTATTCTCATTGGAGGAATAAAATTTAGAGGTCACAGTTGAAAACATGGGACTACCTTTGTCCTAGAATCATCTACAGAGAAGACTAGTGGGTGAATAATGGTGGTTGATATACAGTGCTTTCCACTTCCAAATAACATCACAGGATCCTCACCTGGACATATAACCTGCATGCATCCTGAGAGTTATTCGCAGCTGGCAGTGGTGGAGTCTCGTGGGTGATATTTTAACAAGGGAGGTAAACGCTCATCAGAAGTGTTGCTCCTTTGCGTGCGGTAGATCAGACATGCCTGAGTGGATTCACACAACCTGTTTAGCCCAGGTCACCACCAGTGGCAGAGAACAGGGAGGCACAACAAGAAATGGGACATCCATGTCAAAATGTTAAGCCACTGCCATCAGCAAGGGCTGGAGGAGCTAGGAGAAACCCGGAGCCTCCCTCGGGGCACCATAGCGCCTCCACCCACTTCCCAGCCTGCTCAACTCCATCTGGGAGATGCCCACTTCATTTTATGCAGCACATGTGGTTTACAAAAAGGAGAAACTGCAGCAAAAACCACAGCACCCATATGCATATGAAGCCCTTGTTTAGAGAAGCTGAGAAGGGAAGCTCTTAGTCTATAATAGCTGTTCCTGAAAATTCCTTCCAGGCCTCCTCCAACCTCAGCACGACAGACATAGCGAATGTTTATCCTCCTTTCTGTGGTCCAGCCCATCTTTCCAAAGTGCCTTCTCAGCTCCTTGAGAATGCCCTGGCTTCTCTTGGGCACCCATAGCTGCTTCTCTAGCATTCCTCTTGCTTGCCCATTCTTTTAGTTTTCACATTTACTTTTACTCAACCATTGGCCCAAAAGATTTGTGAAACACATGTCCTCAGAAAGGTTCACAAAATAGAAATAACTGGGACTGAGGAAATAAAGGAGGAAGAAAACACAAACTACGGGGTTCAGCATGCCTCTGCAACTGAACTTCTTTGTCAAAACAAAGAAGCCTAGAACTTTCTAAGGGGAACAGAACTTCTGAGGGTAGTAAATTCTGAAATTTCTCACCTTCTGAAAGGGGACATCATAGGACGTGATCAACATATCTATGGAACATCAAAGATTTTACATGGTCTTATCACATTCCAATTTTCGTGGCTTCCCTCGTAGAGACACCTAGGTGACACCTCATGACTATTTTCCCTTAGGCTCTATTCTTTTAGAGGTGGCTAAGTTGGGGGAGAGCAAAGATTCTTCCAGAACAATCCTTTCTATGCCATATTTCATGTGGAAGCTGCCGGTAGCATGGGAGGTCCCGGTGAGAAGCTATTGTGTCAGATAAGCTCAAGGAGGAAGAATGAAGCCCTGCCATCAAGTCCTTCCTCTGTTCTCTGCTCATCATATCTGTCAGACATCTCTGGCCACCCCTTTCCATCACCCCTCCCATTTTAGAGTATCTAAACAAATGAAAATGCTAATTTTCCCATTTGACTCATGGTGAATGGGTGAGGGCTACAGTGTTGCATCTTGCTTCTTCCTTCTGGAGCAGAATTGAATATTGGCCAAACTCTCTCTACCCTGAGAAGACTCAAAGGTGAGCACAGAAACTCATCTCCTTGTCTGCTACACACTGGGAGACAGGCCAGAAAACCTGAGACAAGCCCCCAGAGAGAAAGAGAAAGGAGAGGGAAGGGCAAGAAAGAAGGTACTTGAACACTTGCCTTTACTGAATGGACAAGCCCACCAATTAATAAGTTAGGATGGTAGCCTATTGTTAAAAAACAGCTCCATGCATCAAGTGTCAGATCATAGGTGTGTTACCCTCTGGATAGACCTGCTTAGCTATTTATTATCTCCCAGTACAGCAGACACTCCTGGTTAAGTGACCAAACCATACTACCTTACTTATCCTTACTGTCTATATTATTCTAAAAGCTAAAATGTGCTCTCTGTCCCAGCTCGCAGCCCAGGATGGCTTGTGACAGGCCAGCTCCAGAGCCAACGGGGGTAGGATATAGTCCCTGGGCAAGCTGCCTGCAGTGGGTGAAATGAAAAACCCCAAAGTTGTTCGTGCCCCAGTCACAAGAACTTCTAACTCACCTTTCTGAAAAAATGAATTTTGCAGATAGGATTAAGGTAAGGATCTTGAATTAGGGAGATTATTCTGGATTATCCAGGGGGCCTAATAAGAAAGGTTGGCAGGGAGTCAGAGAAGGAGATGTGACAAAAGCAGAATCAATGATATGGTGAGAAAAAGACTCAACCAGCTGTCACTGACTTCGAAGCAAGAAGAGGCAAACAAAGCAAGGAATTTGGGCAGCCTCTAAAAACTGGAAAGGCAAAAAAATTGCTTCTTCCCTAGAACCTCTAGAAGGAACATAGTCCTGCCTGACCTTAACCCAGAGAGGATCATTTCAGACTCTGACTGTAATAACCTAAACGTGTTATTTTTAGCTATGAAGTTTATGGGTATTTGTTACAGCAGTAAGTAGAAACTAATACATCATCTCTTCCCAGATAAGTTTATGTGACCCCCCCTTCCCCTTCTCCCTTCTGATGCATGGTGTGTGGGTTCTGGGGAGGAGCTACCATCTTGCATTCTTGCAGGACGACCGACAAGGATGAAAGACAGAACAGAAAGAGTGGGGCTACTGATGACATCGCCGAGCTGCCAGCCTGGGCTGTCCGCCCCTGACTTCCTGTCACTTTGTCTCAGCTCAGTGGGACTTTGTGGTGGAGCTGATCAACTAGCTCCTGAGAGAGAACTGCTAAGCTTTTCAGTAACTTTGTGGATCAGTATTGGTACATGGACATTATTAAAAACGATTATCTCCTCTTGTTATCAACATATTTAAAAAAACAAGGTGACAGTCAAAACTTTCTCCATTACTGAATATATTTATAAATTTTATGAATTTATATTTTATAAATATATTTTATAATTATCTGTGCTTTTGACTCTTGTCTACATCTACTGTTCCTGAATGGCGGCGGTAGCACCTCTCTCCCAACTCTATACCCTAGACTGTAAGCCACTCTCAGACACTCTATGTAGCTTCCCAAGTGCACTTTCAGTGTCATCAGACTGACAGCTCAAAATCACCCATGCTGGGAGGATTTCCACCAGGGAAATCAGCAGACAATTCAAGTCAGGGTTTCCTTTTTTCCCCAGAGTCCATCGTTAATCATTTACAGAACTGCCACCACTGGTTTTGTGTTCCTGTGACCAAAAACACTTCTAATTGGTGCATCACTCGTGGTTTCTAATGTCAGAGCCCCTACTTATCAACTCCAACTTTATTTGTAAAGAACTGGAATCAAGGAAAATTTAGCTCCCAGGTCCGGTGCTAAAACGACGCTTTCTTATTCTCCCTCCGATTACCCTGCCTGCATCCCTGGCAGGTCAACGTGGCGCGCCCACTCCACACACAAGCTGTCAGGGAAGAAGGGCGTGGTCAAAGATCTGTGACAAGTTGAGGGCCAAAACAATGTTTGAACACCTCTTCATCGCACCCAGACGTTTCTGTTCCTTCTCCAGCAACACAATGTGTTCTGGGTGTTGCAGTCACTGGATAAATAGTTTTTGAACTATTGAAACAAAAATTAACTCTTTCCTCCAGGGAGTTGGGACCCTTGATGCTGGGTGGGGAGTGGGGCGGCTTTCACACCATATGTGCTAAAGACATTGGCTCCAGCCTCCTTTTCCTGAACATCAAAGAGAGTCCTGAAACACTTATGGTTAGAAGATTGAGTTTCATGAAAGTATTAAATTTATGTTTTTTTGAACGGCATCATGGGGGGAGGCACCGTGGTTACAACTCTCTCATCTTGAAATAGACACAGAGCAATTTCCTCCTTTGCTGGTTGTTAGCCTGGCTCCCAATCATTCCTCCCAGAGCTGGCAGAATTTCAATGACTCTAAAATTAATCTGTGGGCCAGAGAGTTTGTCCAGAGCCTGGAAATTCTGGGAACTTTGCTATGGTCTTAAAACGAGTGCCTGGGATGGGAAGTCAGGAGGTGAAAGGTAAGATCCCAGTTCTTGACCAATTGGGAAACTCTGGACAATCCTGTAGAACACCTTTCTCTCCTGGCTTTATGAGGAGAGACCTGTAAGTTATTCTGAAGTCAAGTGATTAGACACTAGCTTAGCATTTCGAGGCATATACATGGGGTGGTTTAACTCAATCGCTCAAATTTTATTTGAATTCCTAAGGAAGACAGATGTGTGAACGGATAAACAATGTGATGTGTGTAGTGGAAAAACATGGGAAAAGCCCGAACCGTTGCTCAGAACCTGGAGTTACTGAATCCAGAGAGGTGGGGAGGGAGGGATCGAACAAGGCTGAAATGATGATGTCTGGTGTTGGCCTTAAAGAAAAAAATAGAACTAGATAAGTGAGAGGTAAAGATGGGACCACAGCACAGGGGATTGGTTATGATGGTATCAGTTCAGCGGTCAGTTCAGAGGCATAAAGTGTAAGATACAAAAGGACAGAAAAATAACCAGAGTTAAGCAAAAGTCAGATGAGGAGAGAACTTGGATATCACAGAGGGGAACTTGGTATCCCGTATGCTATGGGACGCCATTAGGAGTTTTAACCAGAGACCGACACAGTGATGCGTTTATATAGGAACCACTACGAGGTTATCACAAAAATAGCAGGAGATGGGGGCCAAGGATGGAGTGAAGGTGGGAGGAGAAAGGACAGTCTACACAGGAGCCAGAAATACCCATGGGCAGAACCACAGGGCCAGCGATGGAGGTAGAGCTAACCCAGGATGACCCTGCATTTCTGGGTTGGGAAACTAGCTGGATGGGGATCCCATTAACAAAGCACAGGAAAAGTGCTGTGGGTGTTTCACATCAGTTGTGCGGGTGTGTCCTCCAGATAGAGATGCCCAAGGGACGTGTGAGCAACCTCTCCATCAAACCTAGAGAAAATCCTGCTGCACAAAACACTTTTGACAAGTATTTGGAAATTGGAAGGCTGGAAGCCTGCACAGAGCTTAGAAGAAGAGTCAAGAGAGATATGCAGGTGGGGGTGTGGGTTAGTGACTTAGTGAGAGCGATAAGAACGAAGAATGAATGAAACTCCAGAGGAAGAGAAATCTCGACAGTGGGAAGAGAAGAAATGAGCTCTTTGGGAGCACCGGCACGCAGGGCAAGGAGCTGGGATGGGAGGACACGGTTGGGTAGGGGCTAAGAAATAATACCACGGAGGTCAAGGAAGGTTTGTGGAGGAGTGAGGGCCTGAAGACAGACCAGGGAAGCCAGCTGGCAGTCTACAAGGAGCGATTCCAGTGCATACAGGAGCCAGAGCCAGAAACCCCTTAGATGTGACATGTGGGTGAGCATGTGCGCCATGCTGGGTAGACTCCCAGGAAGACACAAGATAAAGGGGCTGACAGTTCAGGAAGGAGAGTCTTACACGGACCTCGAAATAGTAAAAGGAAGAAACAGAAGCGAGACAAGAGCATCTTCTCAATAAGAAGTCACAGGAGTTGCTGGGCGGGAAATCGGCCACAACGGTGGAGAGAACTGGTGAGAACGGGTGGCTGGGAGCAGGTGCAGGCCCGCACAGAGACGCCCGTGTAAATGCAGAGAAACTGCATCGCTTACTGTAGTTAAAAAGCAGCGAAACCCTCTATGCCCCAAATCAGGCAAATGGTTGCATAATTAGGACATATCTACCCAAATGAAATATTTCACACTCGCGAAATGTAAGGCATGAAACTACGTGGCTATAGGGGGGTAATGAGCTATAAAGTGTTGCTAAGTGAGAAGAACGGAAGATTGTCAATCCAAGAGCCACAATTAATTGTTTTACAATTACTTTTTAAAAGGAACTTCAGAAAATGTTCTAGAATGTTACCAGCAACATTCTGTGGATGCTTCTTAGTACTTTGGGTCTGACTTTTTCTCTGTAAGTTTCTTGAATTTATTGTTTTGAAAATTAAAAAATAAGGAAAAAGAGCACGTCCTCGGTGATGGCCAAGTTTTCCTATGGGCAGTAGTTCTCATGCCTCTACATTAACAAAAGCTGGAGCTCTCAACAGCATTTCCCCCAGACTAGAACTCTTTCTCCATCCTTCAAATCATACCGAATGGGAACCTCTGTCTGCCTCAGACTTTACCCTCACCTTTTCCTTCACGCCTCAGCCCTGCAGAACCTGACGGGCACCACGGCAGGAACACAAGCTTCCAGTTGAAATGTTGAAAATCTGCTGTGTGCTCACCACAGAGCAGATGGCCAAGCTGCCAGCCAGCCCTGAAGTAGCTTCCTGTGCTCCGTTTGACGCCGGACCCGCGGTCTCCCTAAATCTGATGGCATAATCAGACAAGGCTCTGGGTGGGGGTGGGGTGGGGGGAAGAGCCCAGGGGCTGGAATGGGACAGACCTGGGCCACAATCTCCATGCTTTGGACAGTCGTGAAGACGGAGCTTCAGTCTCTACATCTGTAAAATCAGCCAATGAAACCTACTTCACTGACTTCAGAGAGAGATTTTTATCTGTGTGTGTCCACAGATGCACCTCGGAGGTGTGTGCTGTGGGTTTCGTCCCAGAACACTACAAAAAAAAACTAGTATTGCAATTAAGTGAGTCACATGAATTTTCCGGTTTCCCAGTGCATAGGAAAGTTGTTCGCACAGTCCTCTGCAGCCTACTGGGTGCCAAGTCTATTAGGCACGCAGTAACATTATGTCTAAAACAAAACAAATAAACTTTAATTAAAGGGGACACAGAGACACAAAGTAAACAGCTACTGTTGGGAAAATGGCGGCAAACGACTCAAGGCGGAGTGGCCACCAGGCTTCAATTTGTGAAAACAGGCCAAGTACAACAAAGTGAGCGAGGCCTGTGGGGCTGGATCTTCTTACATCTACGCACGGCAATGTCTGCATACTATGTTTGCATCCTTAGAGCTCCCTGGCTTGGACTTGCATTTCAGCGCAGTACTTTACCAGTTGTGTGAAATAGACCAAACTTCTTCCCTACCAGTAACCATGAATGATGGAAATAGGGGTGACTGTTTCTGTGGGTCTGGTGAGAACACATGATAGCAAAGACCAAGCAGAGCAGCCTCTTTCAAAAGATTCCAGAACTTGTTCATGACCCAGGAAAGATGGGGCAGAGCCCAGCAGAGGAGCCTCTCACACAGAAGCTAAGTCTGCAGTGGGAACACCAAAGGCATGTTTTCTTGCAGCCCCAAGGTCGTGCATTGAACACACACGGCCATGGGGGGTGGGGAGGGCAGAGGAGAGCCGGCCGAGAACCGTGCGCGAAGACAGCAAGGCTAACTGCCCCACTCCTCATCACATATTCCCCTCTCACGAGCCAGGCCGTGGGCTGCGGAGAGATGGCGCCAGTGGTCACTAGCCACAGAGCCAACTAGGATTCGGGTCTTCCGAATTTCAGGTCCACACTCACTGCCAACATTGCTCTGGTTTCACCTAAAGCAATGGGCTGGGGGCTCCTGGAATGAAGCGAGGCTGGACGCTGAGACCCAACCTGGCGTCTGATTGCGGACGCTTTGGTCTTGAGGGGAAAGGCATCCTAGGAGGCCAAGCCATGCGTCTCTGCCCCTCATCTGATCCCACAGTTGTGTCTGAACACATGACATGGGTGCCCTAGCCAGGAACCTGTTTCCCTCCATGGAGCCCACTTGCATCAAGCTTTGCTCAGGCAGCGAGGCCCCACTCTAACTCCCGAACATCTGCATGGGCCGCAGCTAGCACCCTGCCACAGAGCTCCTTCTTTCTTTTAGGTAACGTGGGTTACCTAAACCCCGCGTGTCGGGCCTACCTGGTGGCGCAGTGGGTTAAGCAACACACTGTGAGGCAAACCTCAGCCACTGCAGCACGAGTTCGATCCCTGCTGCCGGCCAGGGAGGGGACCCACATGGCACGGCAGACCTCTCCTGCTGTGCCCGCTGCTCCCCTCACTAGTGTACTTCCGTTGATCTGTCTGTTCTGCTCTCTGCTCTCTGTGGTGAATCTCTCAGCACCCCCCCACCTCTGGCCTGTGCCCCAGTGCTTGTATGCATAAATAAATAAATCTTTAAAAAAAATAAAAATAAACCCCGCGTGTCCACAGGTTCCTGTTCACAATCAGATGCAGCCCGCCACGCCACACTCACCTCCAAGGCCCCGTCACCCTCCACCAGTCTACCGGGCTCCCTTTCCCTTCTGCTCCCCACCTTTCTTGCCGCACCCCCATAGCCTCAATTCTGCATTCTTATTTCTAGGGGGAGGTTTGGTTTGGTTTCGTCTGTTCTTTATCTTGTGTCTCTGTATTCTACATCTGAGTGAAATCATCTGCTCTTTGCCTTCCTCCTTCTGACACGCTCAGCCGCCTCCCGTCCTGCTCTGTCCATGTTGGCACATGGCAAGATTCCATCATCTCTATAGCTGAGTAGTGTTTCATGGTATGTGTGTGTAAATATCTACCGAGATCTACACATACATAGTATCTGTGCAGTTCATCTTCATCTACTCATCTGCCGTGGGCGAGGTTGTTTCCTTGACTAGTGTAAAGAGTGCTGCAGAGAACACAGGCGTGCAGAGCCCCCTTCAAAGTAGCCTTTTTGCACACTTGCATCACACTCAACACAGGGTGCTCCCAGCCGAGAGCGACCTGGAAGCACGACCGACCGAGACGGCGCAAGCTTTTCTCCACCTCTTAGCGCGGGGGACACGCTCACCGAATAGACCGGCAGGCAAGTCACCACTCTTCAGAGAAGTCGCTCTCCATCTCATGCTCCTTGACCAGGTTCGTGGCGTTAAATCTACCGAACGAAACCCACATAGGATGTGACTCATTAACTCCCCAAAGCCAGAAAGTATTGAGCTTGAGAGCCAGATCCGAGCCTGTTCTTGCTCGTCGGCCCCTGGCCGTTCCCGCACCCAGCTGTCTCGGGGTCACCTCACCCCATTCCTTGAGCTTTAAAGATGGCGGCCCTCCATGGCGCCTCTGTGCCATCTCAGGCCACACCCAAGCATGGCGAGACTGAGCTCTGCTAGGTGGACCCCATGGGCTGTCAGGGCCGGGCCGGGCTGAGCTGGGTGCAGGCAGGGGTCATCTGGACAAGCCGAGGGGCACAGGGACCACAGGGCAGCTGGCGGGGGCCATTCATTTCCCCCGGTTGTATATACTATAACAAGCTAATCAAGCAGCTGTTTACAACCAGGACTTGGCTGAACCTAACAGATTAACTGTGACATGCTGGTTCTGCGACCTGACAGCCCATTTCCATGAAATGTTAGTTTACACTTGACGCTTGTCTGGTCAGCAGGCAGATAAGGAGGTCAGCGCCTGACAGGGAGGAGACCGGCCTGCCGGGAGCTCCCATCAGGCAGTTAAGCTGCTCTGTGGGCTCCGACGCAGCCCGGGACAAGTCAGGACTCGCACTCACCCTCCAGCAGGGCTTCAGCTTCTGTCCACCCCGCCCAGCAGGGCCCCTCCTGCACGGCTCTGGGCGCGCTCCTGTGCAGAAGCCATAGAGGACTCTGCTGCTGGTGCTTCGGCCGAGAGCCCAGGTCACGACCCCATCAGACAGGCCGGGACGACCTCGGGGCAAGTCCAATTATATTTTCTGCTCTGGAATGCAGAAATCTGACCTCTGAGGACTTGAACTCACACCGACCGAGCCCTGAGCTCCATCAGCGGCTCTCGCTTCCTCGTGCCGATGTAAAGCAGATGACTCCAAGAGATAGGTGTTCTCCCGTCACTTGGCTAAGAAAATGGAGCCTCGGAGAGATGAAGCGGCCAAAGTGATGTGCTCCACCGGGGTGGCAGGAATTTTCTTTCAGGTCTGTCCAATTTTAACAAAAGTCACAAAGCCAGGTGCGCTAGGCTGCACACCGTAGCGCCAGGAAGGGCCCGGAGCGAGCTCTCGATGACTCCGGCAGGCGGGTCGAGGAGGAGTCCTGGAGCCCTCGGTGGCTTTTTACACTTTTATTATCAGAGGCGGCCAGGTACATGGCAGGCGGGGGGCCGGGGGGCCAGGAGGCTGGCAGGGCTCCCAGCCCCTGTGCATCTCACTCTCTGGGCTCTCCAGCCTCGCTCTCTGCCGCTTCTGCTTCTCTTGTTCTGCTCTGCTCTGTTGCTCTTGTTCTTCTGGCATCCTCGTGACGCTGCCCTTATACGCCCGTGTCTAAGCCCAGGAGCGCCCACTTGCGCACGCCCACTCAGGCCTGTGTGCAGCTCCGCAGGTGTCCATCATCACACCCATGGCGGGAGGGAGGAAAAGCCTGATCACTTTTCTCTGACCCTACAACACCCTAACTTTTCCAACCTTTCAACTCCATTCTAAACCCCAGTGAGAGGAGCAGAAACATCTATGGGAAAATGGAAACCCAGAAAAGCGCAGGAACCAGACTATAAATTAAAATTATCAGGTTTTTCTGCCCTCCCACCAGTAGCATGGACCCCTGCGGTCTTGCACGCAGTCCTGATGGCGGCACCTGGAGCAGGGTGTGGGCATGCGCAGGTGGGTGCACCTGGGCTGAGACACTGGGCCTATAAGGGCGGCGTCACAGGGACACCAGCAGAAGAGGAGAGCAGGAAAATGAGGGAGACGTAGGGCCTCCCTGGTGGCGCAAGGGGTTGAGTGCCACACTGTGGAACTTCCACAGTCACTGCAGCGCCAGTTCGATCCCCAGCCAAGAAGGGGACCCACAGGGCACAGCAGACCTCTCCTGCCTCGCCCGCTGCTCCCCTCAGCAGTGTGTTTCAGTCCATCTGCCTGTTCTGCAACCCGCTGTCTCTAGTGAAGCCTCTCACCGCCCCCCACCCCACGTCTCTGGCCTGTACCACAGCTCTTGCATGCATAAATAAATTTTAAAAATTTAATTTTTTAAAAGGAGACATAGCTGCAAAAAGCAGAAGTAGAAGTAGAGGCAGAGTAATGGTAGAAGCAGCCCAGAGAGTGAAACTCCCCTGCCAGCCTCCTGGCCCCCGGCCCCCTGCCTGTCATGTACCTGGTCACCTCTGATGCAGAAAGATTAATAAAGGCCACCGAGGGCTCCAGGCCTCCTCCTTGACCGTCTGCCGGATCCTCGAGAACCTGCCCCGTGCCCTTCTGGCTGCTACTCGGAGCCCCCTGCAGAGGTGGAAGCTGCAGAGACAGCCGCTCCCCAACCCGTTCGACTCGCCAGGTTTTCCCTCTTCCCAGAGCCCGTTGCTTCATGCCCTGTGACTTATGACACGCTCGTGTTCGCACCTTCACTGAGGGGCTTAACGACGCGCATAAGAGGCATTCATCATTGTAATCCTGGTGGAGATAACAGAAATATTAGCCAAGGCCCAAGTGAAAACAGTTCAAGTGAGGCCTAATTTTTCACAAGGCCAAGGAACGATTTACTTTATCATGCAAAGAACTTTATTTGACAAAAACATACTCGATCATCTCTGGTTGGCTGAAAATGTAAGTTTACGTTTTTCCTAGCCATAAAATTAAAATAATTTTGGCTGCAGAAACTGCAAAGAAATCCCATTGCAGGTTCAAGCAAGTCCCAGGGCATTGAAATGCTAAATTCTGAAGGTGAATAAACAGCATCTGGTCCAGACGGGAGTCAGCAAGAGCCGAGTTCAGACCCCGCCCTCCTCCACTGCTCCTGTGACATGGGGCATCTCATCCTCCAGTGTCTGCTTCCTGCCCGTGAGCGGAGGTCACAGCGCACGCCCAGGGCCGGGTGCGAGGATGACATGAATTGGCAAAGGTGCGTGAAGCTGGGCTCTTGGGGAAACTGGGGTCCCGCCAGGGAGGGCGCAACCAGAGCCTTTCTGGCTCCCCTCCTGCCCCTCCTCCATCTGTCAGGAGAGCGTCTGAGGCCCGCGAGCTGGGTCCTCTGGGTCCCGGGGCCGTGGAAGGAGTAACTGGACAGGCCGCGCCCGCTCGCTGCGCGTTCTGCCAGCGGTTACAGCATCCCCTGCACCTGTCCGCGCCAGGCACCCGGCCAGCCTGGAGCGGCCACCTGCCGGTGCGGAACACGCATCTGAGGCCCCACCGCAGAAGGGCCGAGATGGCGTGGGGCGCTAGCAAGAGTTAAATGGGCTCAAAGGAGACACCCCTAATCAGAAGCCAGTGAGGGGGCTCCAGGGCCCCTGGATACTGCGGGGAGCCTCGGCACATGGCAGGAGGCTACACTACTGCTCTGCGGGGTTCAGACAAAACCCGCACCCACACCGCACTGACAGCCCGAAAGCCCCCAGTGCCGCGTCCTTGTCTGGAGCTGCTGTCCGGCCTTTCCCGGGGTGAGTCTCGTGTCAACCCCCATTAGTTCTTAAGGCGGCCCCTCCGGTCATCCCCCTGATTTACAGGTGTGCAACGAAGGCTTCAAGCCAGCTCTGTGGCCTTGGTCACCAAGACAGACCACCGAGAGGGGCGTGCGGGGCGCTCCCTGCGGGATCCCGTCTCTGCGCCCGCAGTGGAGTCAGGGTTGGGCTTGTTTTTAGGGCTTCCCAGATTATTCTGATGCTCAGCCAGGTTTGGGGAGCAAGGATCACCCTCCCGACACACTCGGGTGTCAAGAAATGGAGCCCAACAGAGCAGAGGAGTCTGCCCAGGGTCACTGCCCGAGGGCACCTGCAGGTGGGTGGCTGAAAGGAGGTTATTAAAGCCCCACAGTCTCCGGGACAGAGCTCTGCTGGATGCACCGCCCAGCGGTTCTGTTAGTCACGACAACCCTCAGTCCATTCAATGGATCTTTATCCATTTAAGATGTGTTTATTTATGCACACAAGAATTGGGGCACAGGCCAGAGGTGCAGGGGTGAGAAGAGTCACCAGAGACAGAGTGGGGGGGGGCAGAACAAGCAGATTGACTGAAACACACTGCTGAGGGGAGCAGCGGGGAGACAGGAGAGGTCTGCTGCGCCATGTGGGTCAGCTCCTGGCCGGGGATCGAACTCACGGTGCAGTGGGTGCGGACAGCCTCACAGTGCTGTGCCTTAACCCCCTGCTCTGCCAGGGAGGTCCTCAATGGATCTCTATTGGCTGTGCCTCAGGTGCCGGGCGTGGGGGACACAGATGGAACAGCGGCCCCTGGCAGCCCAGGGCAGGTCTGAAGGGGCAACGCCGCGTGCTGCAGGGTGGGTTTGGAGGAAAAGCTGGAGGATTCACAGCCCTGTACCAACAAGAGGCAGGTGAAGGCTTAGTCACTTCTGCCCCAGGGGAGGGGAGAGGAGGCTGGGCAGAAGTAAGAAGAGAGAAAAATAAGGAAAACAAAGGCTCTTATACAGGAGATGGTCCCCTTTGCTTTAATAAGCCAAGTGTGAGCGTGACCTTATGCAACTCAGGCTGTATCACTGAGCAGAGGAGGGGGGGGGGGTTCTGGGGACACCGCTGGATGGGTAAGAAGCAAGTGACGGAGGGGGTCTGTGTGAGGACCAAGTCCGAGACCGCGGGCCTGTCTGGGGTGGAGGCTGTGTCTGCCTTTGCTGGCGTCACTGATGAGAGCCGGTCTGCATGGGCGTGGGCCCTGGGTCCTCCTTGCCGAGAGGAGGCACTGACCATCCTGTGTGTTGCCAAGGTCAAGGGCAAGGTCAGCTATCATTAGGATAAGTTGCACCATGTTTCTGAAGCAGTTCAGTACAATTTATGGAAATATAAAATATTGTCAAAATACCCTTTGAACCAGCAATTCAATTTCTAAGAATTTATCACAAGGGTAAAATTCCTAGAAAGACAAATATAGAAAGATAAAAATAGGGTGTCCCACAAAGCACTGTTTCTAGTAATAGTGAAAACTTGCGGGACAAATCTGCAGATGGAGGAATGACCAAAGAAATAACACTGGACACTTGAACACCAGAAGCATTAAAGCCGATGACGCGAACTAATGCGCTGGGGCCGGAGTCCCATCTAGTCATCCAGTGGGGAAAAGCTTTCAAGTTTAACATAAAGGGACTGGCCGCTGAGTGTGGCTCCTGAGCATGCAGACTGGATTGGGGACTGGGGACTGGCTTTTTGCCAAAATGCTGCCGATGTGAGCGAGAACGGGGTATTTTGGTTCCTTTACTTTTCTCTGTATGAAGTATTTTTACAATGTTTATATAAATCAGACAAGTGACAGGGTCATTTTCATTTGGAGACTTGAATTTTTGAAGAAATGAGTCTGAAGCCAGAAGAACCCCTAACCTGACTGAATGGGGTTGAAACCCTAACCTGATTGAATACCCCATTCTCTATTCTTATAGCCTTCCATCGCAAGTACCTCCTTACATAGCTCACATATATAAAAGAGGGTGCACAAGGGGTTAAGTGTCAGCACTATGAAGCATCCACAGCCACTGCAGCACGAGTTCGAGTCCTGGCCAGGGAGGGCACCCACATGGCACAGCAGACCTCTCCTGTCTCCCCATGGCTCCCCTCAGCGGTGTATCTCAGTAGATCTGCCTGTTCTGCTCACTCTGTCTCTGGTGAATCCACTCACCACAGGTACCCTGCACCCCAGTTCTTGTGTGCGTAAATAAATCTTAAAAAAAAAAGTGAGGGGTATTGAGAGGGGTGTTACCTCCTTGCCCGCCCACCTGAGCTTGGGTCCACCCCTCCCAGCCCCACAACTCTGGACAGGTAGTTAGGTGGCCCTGAGCCTCAGTTTCCCCACTTACCAGATAATGCAATGCCCACTGAATAGTCACATATTGCTATGCAGCAAAGGATCCAAGGTCTAGTGACTTCAGACAACTATAATGTTTTACCACCTGTGAAGCTAACTGTGGCTCAGGAATTTGGGGCCCCTCTGTTGGGGGTGTCTAGCTGGGGGTTTCAGATGAGGCTACAGTCAGGTGAGAAGTCAGAGGATTCACTTCCAAGATGGCTGAGCAGACGCTGTGGTGGAGGTGGGGTGTCTTCCTTGGTGGCCCTCTCCACCACTGCTGGAGGGCCACACTGGCCGCCTATCTCACCGGGCCTCCCTCCCGTGGGCCCACCGCGCTGTTCCATGCAAGGGCATCGCAGCTGCTGGGAACAGCAGCAAGGACCCCAGGGTGGCAGGAAGGCGGATGGCGCCCAGGGAGGCACAGCACGTTCGCATGGAGCTCGCTGTGGCGTTGGTCCACAGCCCGGTGGCACGGCAGCTCCCACAGTCCAGGAAGCTGGGCCGGACCCTGACGCGGCGCAGCTGGCCGACCAGGGGATGCGCCGGCCTCCGAGCTGACCATGCTGGAGTCCCTCTTTCCCTGCTGGACACCCAGCAATGCTCAGAGGACCGCAGGCTCTCGGAACAAGGTGGACACCAGGGCTGAGGGTACGCGGGACTCGGGGGACGCGGGGACACTCTGGGGGCCTGACGGTCAGCCTGGGGCGTCACCTGCCTCCTGGCTGCGGGCGGCTGGCTCCTTGCAGCCACAATGGCTGCAGGCCCAGGCTGAGCTTGGCCTCCTGCTCAGCTGCAGGCGGCGGGGGGCCCTGCCTCCTCTTTCCTTCCTTTCCCTTCCCTACCGGCCCTCCTACCTCTCCTTCCTCCCTTTCTTTGCTTTCTCAGAAATCTCCACGTCTCCCCCAGATGCATCAGCTCTGATGGCACGAGCAGCACGTTCGGAGCCAGCCACCAGGACCGGGAGGAATCAGTGCGCTCTTAGGGCTTGGAGGGGTGGACAGAGGAGGCTCCACTAGGAAGTCAGGGAAGGGCTGTCAGGAGAAGTGGATGCTGGGGGCCTACGGCAGTCACCACCGCATGCCCAGCGTCTGCAGGTGCTCTGCCTTTGCCTCTTGGGAGCCTTGTATCGGGGTGCCCACCTGAAGCAGCCGTGGGGGGGGGGGTATGGGCAGAGAGTGCCTGTTTTAAAGGATGCTGATTCTCCTTCCTGGCCACTTGCCTCAGTGATCGACTTTACCCCTCCGGGATAATAAAGCAGCCCCGAGCTCCTTGGGTCACTCCAGAAACCACCCCGGAGTGGTTTGCCACACATAATAGAGGGTGCCCTTGAAGGAGCGTCCAGGGACCAGATCTGGCCGAGAACTGTTTGAGTTTTTCAAAAGTTCAACAAGCAGCAGCGCTGACCACAATGCGTTTGAAACTTTAGAGCGTTCGTCTTCGGACAAAGTGCCTAAAACTAGATGGGAAGACTTGTAATTTCTTTAATTAAAAACTGTAGACAGGAGAGGTAGCAGTCAAAGCAAAACAAGCATGAGTCCTACGCTTTTGTTTCAAACATAAACCTGAGGTATGGGGAAAATTGTACTATGGGCTTTGGGGGTGCGCTTCGGACAAACGCTGCATTGCTGGTCCCGGCGTCTGCCTTCCTGGGCCACGGCCCCCAGCGGTGGTTCCAGCTCACGAGACAGGCGTCCAGCCCAGGAGGCCATGGGCCGGGGCAACTATGGTCTGCAGCTCGGTGGCCAGAGGCGCAGCGGCCAGGAGGCTCGCTGGTCCAGGAGTGGGTGTGAGGGCAGACAGGCCGCCGCTGGAGTCGTCCCTCCTTTCAAGGACAATTTCAGTCCCAGGAAGGGGCCCTTGCACGAGCTGCCCAAGCGGAAGGCCGCCTAACTCAGGGCCAGGCCTCGTCCGTCCTGTCCAGCAGGTGTTTGTGTGCATCCGGGTTCAGCCACCTCCTCGAGGAAGGACTTGGCACGATCACTACGAGTTTCAGCGTCCACGTGTAGAGAGGAGACAGAGACTGTCACGCTCCTGACAGAACTGCGTAGAAGTGAAAGGCTAGGGCGGCGAGTGCCGGGGTTCTCTCCCACGCTCTGCTCAGCGCCACCGGTGCCCTCACCTCACGCAGCTGCTGGCCTGACCACAGCCTCTTGGCGGTTCCTCTGCCTCCCCTAGAATGTCCGCAGCGCTGCGTGCACAGTTCCACGTGCGTGCGCGGTTACACCTTGGAGTACTGTGATAACTGGACTGGGAAATGCTTTCTGAGGAACCTCTAGTTTTCGCAGCACAGTATGGTCTTGCTCCTTCGGAAACATGAAGTCTTGAGCGAGTGTACTTAGTAGACGTCCGTCAGTCACAGGCTTGAAAATGACAGCACCAACAGCAAGCATCTCTGCCCCGGACTGCAAAGTCCTTGAGGGCTGAGACGTCTCGTGCTGAGCTGTTTAAACTCCTAAGGACTGTAGGGAGAGCGATTCTCCCTGGCCGACTGGCTGCGTCTGGTAGGAAGATGTTGAACAGCAGGGTAAACTGAACGGCTCTGAAGCGCTCATGCCCGGAAAGGCTACCAGGGCTGCTTCACTGCTGCCAAATCAGAGGTTACTAATGAAATTAGAAGTTCCCGTTGTTTAATGACTTAGAGCCTCAATTTTTCCAAAAATCTTAAATTTCAAATCACTCTTGAAGGTGTCACCCTGGCCTAGAGAGCCCTGGGACTCCATGGCCTCTGGCAAGTTCCTTTTTGCTTCCAAGCTTCAGCTTCCTTAGCCACACAGGATGCAGAAGAACAGCCTTTCAGAAACCCCTTACCGCTGTAAGATGAGGCGTCCGAATCTCCGCACGCACTTGCAGCAAGCCTCCCGGAGGGCCGCGGCCCAGGGCTGCCTCCGGAGAGCTCGGCTTTATTAAACAATAAAACAAGGGCAGGGCAGCCTGACTCACAGCGGGAAGGCCCCGGCCGAGGTGCTCATGGGGACATTCAGCGGCCAGGGAGGCCTGGCTGGGGGGAGTCCATTCGACCTGCTTCTCCGCCCAGGCCCTGGGCCTCAGCGTGGGACACAGCTGTGACCCAGAGCCCTGCCCTCGGGGTGCCAAGGGCTGGCTGGCAGGAGGTCGGCACCGGAAGATGCGGAAGTCCAGGCCAAGGGACCTGGCCAGCCCCACCAAGCACGGAGGGTGGGTCCGCGGTGCCCCTGGTGCCCAGGGGGCCAGAGCACCCACCGGTGACAGCGAAGCAGCCGCCAGGCACCCCGCCAGGCCAAGCACAGCGTTCACTCTGGGGTGGCCGCAGTCACGAGACTTCTCCTCCTCCTGATCCTGTAGTCAGATACCCTTTGCTTTTCTGGAACTACAAGGAAGGGGTTGAAAGAACATTCTGACAAGTAGTTTAAATAAATTTATTTGCAGAAGAAAAACTGAACGTCAGGTACAGTCTGACCCGCTGTGATCCAGCAAGCTCGAGACTCACTCGGGTCCTCGCGCCAGGTCCCGAAGGATGCGCAGGGCCGGCGGCCACGCGCTCAGCACCACAAGGCCACCAGACGGCCACACCGCACAGACCGACCCACGAGGCGCGGGCACAAAAATACAACATCAAATGCTACTCCGTGAGCTAGAGCTGCGATATAGATAAACAATTTAGGCTTGTTTTAAAAAATGAAAAAATATCTCCATGCCAGCTTCACGTCAAGCATCTTAGTCCGTAACAGCTTTCCGGACGCCCGCTCACCACGCAGCAGGAAGCCCGCTCGGTATGCCCACGGCAGCGCGTCGCGGAGCCGCGCTCTGGAGAACGCTCGGCCACGTTGGAGCTCAGACCAGAGGGCCCCTCGGAGAGCGAGACTAGGCTAGCTTCCTATCTGTTGTGAGAAGTTTACAGCAGGGAACAGAGAGAGAACACAAAGAGAAGCCGCACGATTCTCCTTCGCTGGCGCTGCCTAATTCCAGAGGCCGGCTCGGAGGGACCGCCGAGCTGGCCGGGGCTGCGTGCATCCAGTCCAGGCCTCGCTCGGCGACGATGCGGGTGGGCAGGTGGGCCGGGGCGGCGCGGCCTCGCGTGTCAAGCCGTCCAGACCCGCAGGCGGGGGCGGCGACCCGAGAGAGCGCAGGGCCTCACTGCACGGCGCACACGGAGCTGCGCGGGGCGCGGACAGTCCTCGGCGTGGGCTCCTGGCTGTAGTTCACGATGTCCGCCTTCACCACCCTCTGCCACAGAAGAAAACACGGCTATTATCGGCACATCAGAACATTTAGAAAGGGCTCCTTAAAGTATATTTTCACTTTCCGAACTCTGGTGAACTCCAGATGACAGACGTCATAAAGGAAGCAGGAGCTGATACTCAGGAATCGACCAAAACGAACTAATGGAGAGTGAGGATTTGGGGGTGCTGGCTGGTTTGTTTGTCTTTTAAGAACTTAATAGCAACTCATTTGTTGAGTCTTCCCTGGTTTTATACCATTAACTTAAGGTTATCACAAATCTAACAAAAAATTGACAGATCAGTTTGAAAAGTGAAAACCTGGTTGTAATTTAAAACACAGGAATTTAATTATTCACACATTTTAGTTCATAGGCCAAATTTCATCATTTCCAATCAAAAAAAGTCACTAATATTTCCATAAACCATTTTATCTAGTCATAACTTTTTACAGTGGTGATAACAACTTAAGAATCAGGGAGAAGAGGCACAACATCAAAGAGGGGTCACGTGGAAAGAGGAAACGTCTTCAGTGACCCAAGTCTTAAGACTTTCCTCCCAGATCGCTAACTTACTTGCCGATAGCTCACCGCTGGGTTATGCACAGTGACCCTGACAAATACAGAATGGAAAATTTTAAGAAATAACTCACATTCATTTTTTTTAAAATAAATAAGTGAAAAAAGAAAACAGCTCTGAAAAATCTGTCCTAATCTTTACTACACTGAAAGAAGATTTAAAAAATTAACTTAAACTGAAAGATGCGTTTATCTCTCCCTTCTTCCCTCTAATGCACATGTGGAAGAACATCTTGTGATGAATTTGGCTATTGCTAACACTCATCTCTAAGTAATTATTTAAGTTAAAAGGAATTCTTTCCTGTATTCAACTCATGTGCTAAAGTCTGCACACACACACACAGAGGGTTAACTCAAGGCAAATTTTAAAAATGCCTTTTCAATTACCAGGCTTTTTCAGGACAAATGGTAAGGAATGAATAATGAAATAACTCCTCAATTCCCCACTTCACTGCACATGTAATAAACACACCCATAAAGACAAATATGTTTGAAAGTAACTGAAATGTTATTTCAGTTTGCTCCTAATTCTTCATCTAATTCCTAAGTCTCTTGGCAACGAATCAACTTTCCAAAATTCTGAGACACAACTTAAGCGGTATTAATTCCCAATAAGGTACAATAATACTTGAACGTCTCTTTTCATAAGGAACAAAGAACAAGATAATGTTCACTAGTTCTGCCAAACCCCCCTCCCCAAGTTGCAATAATTTATCAACCAACCCCTACATCACTGTACTGAACAGATTCTACTCTGAGCAGAGCTGGAATGCAGAGTGTAGTGTCTTCTTCCAGGTACTTCGCTATTTTAGTCCTGGCAATATCTGTCAATTCCATACCACTTCAACGATATGAAGAAGACGGGTAGGGAGAGGAAGAAAACATGGAAGGTATAGTCAATGAAAACAGAAGAGAACACCAAGTAGAAAAAGAAAATTAACACACAAATTTACACAGAGCACAAAAGAGCAGAACATATCCATCCAACAGGAAGGAAAACGACGGAAGCTCCAAGAAACATTATTCTTCACAACTGCAGTTGTTGAGGTAGACGTGTCCACTGAACCTCCCGAACAGTGAGTTCTCTTTCTCATACCACAGTCACATGCCACATATATAAAGCTCAGCATCTCAGAGGACAATGACGCAAGATGGGGCTTTTCCATGCGACAGCGTGAACTCCATGTCCCCTCCGCCAGCACCGTGCCAGCGCTACCAGGCCGCGTCCATGCTGCGCACACAGTGAGGAGCTCACGGGACCTGCCCGCCAGTCACTTGGCCCTCTGGTAAGAGAAGCAGGTACAAGGCTAACAGACACAGAAAGTGCTCACTTTGGGACTTACAATGAATGCCTAGTGGGGATAGAGGAAGGGCAGTTAAATTTCTGTGAAGGTGAAGAGGTGAGGGTGTAAATCAGAGGAGCCACATGCCATTTACATGGTTCACATTTAACAGTATTCCTTGTCGAAGTATCCTTTGAGCTCACGGCCCCCCTCCCGTCCTCCATGCTTCCAAAGTCCAGGTAAAATAAGCCAGTTCAAATGGCAGTTTTCTGTCATTTAAAAACACACACACACACAACATACGATTCTTAAGCACAACAGCTATTGTTTTCAAATGTCTCAGGGTTTTAGAGTTTTGCTGACTAAAGAATCAAAACCACTCGGTTAGGTTTTGGATTGCTGCAAAACCGATGGAAAGACCACGTGTGACAAACGTACTTGACCGAGGTAACAGGCTTCCCCAGTCTTTTAGACTTTAAACTATCCCTGGTTTTTACAAATACTTCCAAGTATCTATTTCAAAAGCTCATCCTTCATACTAACACCACTTAACGAAGGCGCGTGGAGGAACATGTCGTGAGACCGGGCCTGCGACCGCGTGGAAGAGGACTGGCAAACAGCTGAGGTGAGCGCCTCACGGCACCCAGAAGCCAGCAGGCTGCCTGGCTCCCCTCAGCAGGGCTGACTCCCCGAGACCCTGATTTACTAGGGCACTGCCTGACGCTATCAGCGGGAGCGTTGCCAACCGGCACCGGAGGTCTGAGGGACGACTTGGGTGAAACGCCGGACAGCGCCCTCTGACCCCCGCAAGCCTAATTGCGCCCTGCCAAACTATGGCTCCTCATAAAGAGAAGGGATTTTCATAATCAGTGAGCAACTCATTAGTCCTCAGCATGCTGGTTTAAACCCCATCCTATAAACACAACCAGGTTACTGACCTGTGGCCAAGACATTTGGTCAAAGCACTGACTTACATAAATGACTTGCATTTTTCACCATTAATTTTCATCACATGAAGTGAAAGAAGTAACAGGGCAACATCTTTCTTGGGGGCCTTGGCTGTTTGACACAAGCTTTGTACACAGTTTCGAAACTGGAAGCTAGAATCCAAACTGGGCAGATTCAAAATTTTGATTTCTATGAATAAAAAAACAAAAACTCCATGCCATAAACTTCAGGGTAGGTGGTTTCAGAGTAGTCAGCGTGTTTACAAACCATCCATTGATATTTTCAGAGAAAATGTTTCCTACAGAACACCTTCTTTTATTTTTTGAGCCATCAAGTACACTCAGTTATTCCCTGCTGTTAGTCAGTGGAATGAAAACAACCCAGCGGACCTCAGAGAAAGCTGCCGTGTGGCTCAGCACCAGCCTCAGCACTGTCCAGTCAAAGGGCACTTGGGTGTCCGCGGACGCTGGCACTAAAAGCAGTGGCTGACCCAGAGGGTTGGCAAGGAAGCAGCCAAGGATCAAGGTGCCTAGGGAGCAGAGATGGACTGTTGCGAAGACACCAAAGACATTTTTGGTCAGTTCTGCAATTAATCCAGAGGAGTGATGCATTTTCCATCACAAAAGTCAGTTTGCTGTGGCCCAAACATACCCTAAAGCCTAAAACGCTCATCACCATCATCCTAAAGTCATCACGCCTCCAGGCACTGCAAACAGGGAAATGACACATGGTCTCTGCTTTTGAGATGTATGAGGCTCCAGCATAGAAAACAGATGCTGAAACTATTCAAGAATATTATGAATGATAAATATTTAGAGTGTGCCAAGATGATAGCTACCAATTAAAGCTTGAATAGAACATGATACTTTGCACACAGCAGGAGCTTAAAGAAAGCAATTCTTCCTTTCCTTCATGCAGTAAGCCAGTCTATGCTGGGAGAAACATCCATAACTGCAGGCAAGTTACTCGCCCCTCTGGCCTCACGATCACAGGGAGTTGGCAGTAGTTAGCACATCTACTGCCTTCTCAATTTACATTTGTCTTATGCCATACAAGAAATCCAAATAGGGAAAGAAGAAGTAAAACTATCACTATTTGCAGATGATATGATAATATACTTAGAAAACCCTAAAAGCTCTACACAAAATCTAATTAAAACAATCAACCAGTTTAGCAAAGTAGCAGGATACAAAATCAACACACAAAAGTTGGTAGCCTTCCTATAGGTATACATTGGTTTGTAAACAACCAATCTGAAGAAGAAGAAATCAAGAAGACTATCCCTTTTACAACTGAAACCAAAAAAAATCAAATACTTGTGAGTAAGCCTAACTAACAAAAGAAGTGAAAGACCTATTTAGAGAAAATTAAGAAACACTGTTAAAAGAACTAGAAGACACAAAGAAATGGAAAGACATCCCCTGTTCATGGATTGGAAGACTCAACATTTTCGAAATAGCCATCCTACCAAAAGCAATTTATAGATTCAATACTATCCCAATAAAATCTCAATGACATTCGTAAAGGAAATAGAACAAATATTGATGAAATTCATATATGGAGCCACAAAAAAACCTTGATTAGCACAAAGCTCTCCTGACTAAAAAGAAGGGGGATGGAGGTATCAGACTCCCAGACTTCGAACTTTACTACAAAGTCATAATAATTAAAACAGCATGGTACTGGAACAAAGACAGACACACAGACCAATGGAACCAAATAGAAAGCCCAGGAATAAAACCACACATTTTGTCCAGACACCTGATCTTTGACAAAGGAGCAAAGAATATGTGATGGAACACAAGGATAGCTGGTGCTGGGAAAACTGGACCATCACATGCAAAAAAATGAAACTAGACCACTAGTTCACACCACATACAAAAATCAACTCAAAATGGATAAAGGAACTGAACAAAAGACCTCAAACCATAAAATATATGGACGAAAACATAGGTAAAACTTTACAAGACATACATCTCGGTAACATCTTTAAAGCCACATCCCCCAAAGCAAAGAAAATGAAAGAGAAGATAAACAACTGGGACTACATCAAATTAAAAAGCTTCTGTACAGCAAAAGAAACATTAACTAAAACAAAGAGATACCTACTAATTGGGAATACTTTTGCATTCCACACAACAGATAAGAGACTGATCACAAAGATCCACAAAGAACTCACAAGACTCAAGAAAAACAAAGTAAACAATCCAGTCAAAAAATGGGCAGAAGAACTTAAAAAGACACTTCTCCAAAGAGGAGATGTAAATGGCTAACAGACACATGAGAAAATGTTCAACATCCTTCATAATTAGGAAAATACAAATTAAAACCACAATAAGATACCACCTTAGCACCAGTAAGAATGGCACATAGTTAAAAACCTAGCAACAACAAAGGTTGGTGAGGATGTGGGAAAAAAGGAACTTTGCTACACTGCTGGTGGGAATGCAAGTTAATCCAACCATTATGGAAAACTGTCCGGAGATTCCTCAGTCTACTGAAAATGGAACTACCATATGACCCAGCAATCCCACTCCTAGGGATCTACCCAAAGGACACAAAAACACCGATCCAAAAGAGCACCTATTCCCCCATGTTTATTGCAGCACTATTTATAATAGGTAAGACCTGGAAACAACCCAAATACCCAAAAATAGATGACTGGACCAAGGAGACGTGGTAGATATACACAATGGAATACTATTCAGCAATCAAAAAAGATAAACTAGAGTCATTTGTAGAAACATGGATGGCGCTAGAAGGGATTACACTCAGTGAAATAAGTCAGAAGGCAAAAGAAAAATATCAAACAGTTTCACTTTTAGGAGGAATATAAGGGAACCAAATAAGAATCAAGAAAAAGAACAATAACAATTTAAAAAAACACACACCACAAAAACAAAAACACAAAGACAAATCAAAGGCACTTTGTGGGAGGGTAGGAGGGAGAGGTACTGGAGTGAGGACAAAAGAGCACAAGGGACTGAGGTGACACGGGGCATTGGTGACATGGTGGGGATTCCATGGGGACTACAATTGATATCAAATATATATAAATAAAGAAAAAAAACTTTGGTCTTATGCTAAGTGAAATGAGCCAGCAAGAGAAAGACAAATAGCAGAGGGTGTCATTCTACATGTGTAGAATATAGAGAAACCAAATGCCAGATAAAACCAAACCCATAACCCTAGAAATCTGACTGTAGAACTGGCTGCTTTTACATAATATAGTGTTATAAACCAATATTACCCTGGAATGAATAAAACAATAACAATAAAAAACAAACTCCTTAATTTCTGCTTGAAAACTATGTCTAAAAATTAAAAATACACTAGAGCATTATCCTATCTTTTCATTTAAAAAAAAAAAGGCCTGGAGGTCAAAACGGTAATTTTCTGGCTCCCACAATCAAGGGGAAGCTGAGCTCTTAATGCAGTGTCTTTGCCTCCAAAAGCATCTGAGTGCCCCAAGCCATAGGGGCTGCCGGGGGCGCCCGGCACGGCCTCTCCACAAGGCCCACCGACCTGGCCTATCTCCATCCCTCTGCACAAAACGTGCCCAGCTCCTGGCATCTCCTCTCCCTCTCTTACAGCCAACGCCCAAGTCCCACCGCTTCTCCTCTGAAGCGCCCCTTGACCCCATCTGTCCGTCAGCTGACTCTGGACCTTATCACAGGAGGCAGTAACCCAGTCTTCTCATTCATTCTCCTTCCCATCCAACCACACACCAAAACTCCCATTAGTTTAATCCTATCTAAAGTTGTTCTCATCTATTTCCTCATTTAAAAAATTACTTCCCACTGCCAATGTTAGATAAAATTGATCAACTCGTCATTCATAGATCTCCATAATCTGCTTTCAACACCTTTCAAATTGAAACAAAAAGCCATTATCTTAATCAAATTATTCTTCTGATTCCAAAACACAACCTAAGTTTTTCAAATTCTTTGTGCCAGTTTCTCTTTCAGCCATTTTCTCATGCACACACACACGTACACACACACAAGCGTATTAGGAGGATGTGGAATACAATGGAATACTACTCAGCTGTAATAATTATATTTTTAAAAATTACTTATTTTTATGTGCATGTGAGCCACTTATTTAGCACAAAATATCATAACACCGTGTCTGGTCAAAGTAAATTCTGAAATAAATGACTTTGAATAATGAGAAATGAAAGTAAATTTCCAAAGTTCCAAATATTTTAATCCAGGCCAAGAAACAGCCACATCAAAACAACAGTTTTCAACTAGCTGTGATTATTTTAAAGCACTCACTAAGAGTTACCATGAAAATGACAAAGAGACAATGGGGGAGGGGAAGGAAGGGAGGGCAAAAAACGGGGATGAGGGCAGAAAGTGCACAAGGGACTGAGGTGATGGTGCACGGGTGGAATGGTGGTGGGTACTCCCTGGGGACTACAAATGATGTCAAATATAAATAAAATAAATAAAATGACAAAGAACTCTGAAGGAATTTCTCCTTTCAGGACGGGAATTGAAGAAATTTTCTATTTATTTGTGCTTCAAACCAAAGCACGTCTGAGGCTAAACTTTAAAGGCTTTTGCTATAATTTTAATTCTAGCAAACATGTGACATGGTATACTGCTGCAGTAGTATTTTTAAGTTTTTGACCACTGGCATTAATGTTTATTTCTTAGACAAAGAGGATTGTCTAGAATAATGAAAGAATTCAGAAATCCTCAGTATTTAATACACGAAATCAATAATAAAATCACATCAAGAACGAGTATCATTATACTGTAAAATGTCTCAGAGAAGATCAGAGAGCAGACTTTTTAAAAACAGAAAAAAATATTTTATCAGTTGAAACTTGGAAGATGCCAAATGGAGCTAACTCTCACTAAGAATAGCTTCAATGAACAGCTGGGATTGTCTATGAAACATAAAAGACAGTTATACAGTAATCCTGAGAGAATTTAAATAAAAAAGTATAAAGCAATACAGTCAGAACCTTATTTAATCACTGATGACATTTTTTTATTGTATTAATCTCATTTTCTCAACAAAAAAGGATAAAACAAAATTTCAAGGATATCATAATTTGGCAAAAAGGTAACATCCTCCATCAACTACTATAAACACTGATTTTACACACATTTATTTCTAATATTTAGGGGTATGTACATAGAATGTGTAAAAGTGAAAGGATTCAAGAATGAAATTAATATCTTTTAAGAAATAAATTATGTTTTAAAATATAAAGTTCAATATAATCACCTGTGACTGTTCTATTTCTGCTTTGTTTAATTTGATTCCAAGGATTTCAGCAGCAACTTTCTGAAAACACAGGAAGACCTACATAACAGAAATAGATTTAAATGATTTAAAACAGGCATGCTTGAGTTACTTTCAAATAAATGAAACTTTCTAAAAAATGATAAACAGCAAAAATATGGTGTACCAGGTGATTCCAAAATTAGCTTTATCAAGTACAGCAATATTTTAAATGTAATAATTTTTAAATGATTAAAACATAATTTGAGGGGCCCCCCTGGTGGCTCAATGGGTTATGTCTCAGCACGATGAAGCAATCCAAGCCACTGCAGCATGAGCTCAATCCCTGGCCAGGGAGGGGACCCACAGGGCACAGCAGACCTCTCTTGTCTCAACCGCTGCTCCCCTCAGCAGTGTGTTTCAGTCCATCCACCTGTTCTGCTCCCCACTCTGTCTCTGGTGAATCCTCTCACCCCCTGCACATCTGGCCTACACCCAGCTCTTATATGCATAAATAAATAAATCTTTAAAAAAAAAACATAACTTTTGATAACCCACACAACTCACTGAATTGTCTAAAAAGAAACATTGTCCAATATAAACTTACTTTTAAAAAAATTAACATATGACAATTAATTATAACTTCTACATTTTTAAAAAATCTACTAGTGTGACAGACTCCTATGTGTTCTGAAGAAAATGAAAATTACCCAGGTTTTTCACAGCCACTTCTATACTGTTCTTTTGCTCAGGTTTTAGCCTTTCTTAAGTCTTTAATAACTTCCATGGTTCTCATAAATTTCAAAATAATTCTCTATATCCCCTGAGCAAAAAAACTTAGGACTCTCTTTAGTGTTTTACCAGTTCAAATTAAGGGGCGGCCTACTCAAATCAGGTAAGCGAGAACCTCCAGACACTTTCCCACAGGCAGCTTCCTCAGCGGAGCTTCTGCCCGGGCACCCTGCCTCCTGGGGCTCAGCCCCAGCACCACCTGCGAAGGTGACGCTTGCCTCTGCTTCGTCGCCTAGCCCTACTTCGTCCATGCTCATTTACCGAGTATCATCACAACTCTGCTGATTCTAATTTTCATTTCTAACCAAGTATTCTAACCAAAGAGAGACACACAGTCCTGAAGGCTGAGGTCCTGAGCTCCCTAAAATCCTTATTCTAGGTCACCGGTGATCGATGGTGAAGGGTCCGTAGGGAAGCTCGTTCGACTGTACAGAGGGGAAGAGAGAGACTGTGAGGGGAAAGCACAAACAGACTGGGTGAGACCTGGCCAGCTACTGGGAGGACTTTAGCTTTTATTCGGGGTGAAACAGAAGCCACAGAATGACTTGCAGTAACTGCTATTTTAACAGGGGCCACCTGCTTGACGTACTGAGTTCACTACTGAAGATCAAGGGTAGAAAAAGAGAAACCAGCGAGGACACCAACAACAGAAGTGTTATGGTAGGCGGTGGAGCTCTGAACAGAGTGGCAGCAGTGAAAATGGAAGAAACAAATCTGGATATATGCTGCAAGCAACCAGTGGGACCTGGAGGCTGACAGAGGCGAGCTGAGAGAGGAGAGTGGTGTCAAAGATCACTCCAAAATGCTCGTGTCCTTAGCAGCTGGGAAGACAATCTGCTGTTGACTGAATGAATTCAACTGCGAGAGGTCTGAGGAGGGATTATCAAGAGCTCAGTTCGAGGCTGATTTAAACCCTCCTGCCTGTCAGGCATCTGAGCAAAGGCGCTGGGCGGGCAGCTGGATGCATGCGGTCAAGGAAGGGGTCCGGTCAAAGTCATGAGGCTCAACGAGACCACTAGGGAAGAGTCTCGATAAAGAGCCATCTAATGACTGAGCTCTGAGCACTCGAGGATCCAGAGCTGGAGAGGCAAAAGGCATCAGCAGAGGGGACTGAAGGGGAGTAGGTGGGAGACAGGAGGCAAGCCAGGAGGTGTACTGGAGGTGTACCCTCTTAGAAGCCAAATGAACAAAATATTTCAAAGAGGAAAGCGTAATCAGCTATTTTATATGCTGTGACTATATCAAGTAAGATGAGGACTAAGAACTGACATAGGAGGCAGCAAAAAGGAGATTATTGGTGACCTTGATAAAGCAGTTTGGGGGCAAGGTTGGGACCCCCAACACTGTGGGGGCAAAATTCCAGAACTGACCAAGAGAAACAGAAATGGACAGAACTGGAGACAACACTTTCAAAACAGTCCACGGGAAAGAAGCCAACAGCTACAGAAAGTTGTGGGACCAAGAGATTTCTTGTTTTTAAGAAAAGTCACACCATTTTGTATGCTGCTGGGATAATCCAGCAGACAGAAAACACCGAGGCAGCTGGAAAGCGAGAACTGCTAAGTGACAGTCCCCAGTAGGCAGGGACAGGACCAGCGCTCAGCAGGCTGTCACCCAAGCTGGGGCAGGCAGTTCGCCCGCCCATGGCAGCCATAGCGGAAAGGGAAGAAGATAAGGGCCACAGGCAGATGGGAAGGGAGGGGGAGGGAGGAGGAGGCAGGGGTCTGTGCAAGGGGTCTTCTGCTTATCTCCGCTTTCTCATCAGACAGCAAACAAGGCCTCACAGAATGGGTGGGGAAGTTCTGAAGATGTGAGGAGAGAAAAGAAACTACAGAATCTAGATGAGGGGGCCAGACCCTGGACTACAGACATGAGCTGCACGAAGGGTTCACTTGAGGCGAGCAAGCGTGAATGTTCAGGAAAATCTCCCACATGCCCCTGCGGTTTTCCTCAGTCATGTTCTAATAGTTGGGTGCAGCCACAGAAAGGTAGGGGTTTCGGTTCACTCAGTTAGGAATTATCCAAGTGAGTCTGATAAAATGAAAGTGGGAAATGGGAAGTGATGATACATGCCTGGCAATGGTTTTGCCTGGCCATGAGATTTAACTGAGGAAGAAAGGAAAATGAGGATGTAAAAGAAAAGGTGTTAGGGCCGATGGGACAGGTGGAGGCCGCACTAACCGGTTTGAGCATCAAGATGTGAGCTGGAGAGACAAGCTGGGGCTCAGCACCTAGGATGGCTGCTGTGGAGATGTGGCCTAACAGCGCGGCGGTGACGGGTATGGACAACCCTGGTGAGCCAGGGAGTGATGGGAGAGATGGGGTGGTGGAGCACCCTGCACAGCCACCAAGGCTCATCCAGAAAGCAGGAGAGCAGAGCAGCACCACGCCTGCCACAGAGCAGGCCCCCCAGAGCTGCACCCCGCTAGCAGCAGTCAGCACCAGGAAAAGGCAGAGGGATCAGAGGTTACGAGTACGGTGAGATTACAGTTGATTCATATTCTTTTTAGTTCTAGTATGTTTAAATTCCCCAAGATGACCAAAAGTTATGGTAAGTGAATTATAAAATATAAACAGAATATGATCATCTAATCTAAACATTTTATGTCTTTAATAAGAACTAATTTGCAGGCCTCCCTGGTGGTGCAAGGGGTTGAGCACCACACTATGGGGGCTTCTGCAGCCGCTGCAGCATGAGTTTAATCCCCAGCCAGGGAGGGGACCCACATGGAGCAGTGGACCTCTCCTGCTTCGCCCGCTGCTCCCCTCAGCAGTCACTCTGCCTGTTCTGCTCTCCACTCTGTCTCTGGTGAATCTTCTCACCACCACCACCCTCCTGCCCCGTGCCTCTGGCCCATACCCCTGCTTGTGAATGCATAAATCTTAAAAAAAAAAAATCAATTTGCTCCAAAAGTAATGGAAGTATACTTCTTATGAATCTTAGTAAATAAAAGCAAAGCCTCACTTAGAACACTCAGTATTCATTATTTTACTTACAGAGTCGCCTGTCTTTGCTGAGACAAAGTGGCTACTAAAACCATTTTCCTGGCAAAACCGTAAGTGCTTTTCAGTTTTCACCGTCCGCATATGTTCCAAATCAACTAGAAAAGTATTAAACAGAGAACAAAATTCAGTATTAGAACCAATCAGTACATTTTTAACATATTTAAACTTGACTAATTTCCCAATATTATATCCAACTTAGACACTGCTTATGTTATCCCAGTCAAGCTATGTAACTTCTCTACCACAGTCTCTAGATCTAAACACTAGAAATAAAAAATATATTTAACAGAGTTCTTTGAGAATTAATCCATGACAGGAAAATAAGGGCTCAAAAACTGAAAACAATCATTATTATTTTCTATATAGCTTCAGATACACTGAAAATACTCCAAAAATCTCCTGAAAATAATGTGTATATAGTGATGAATGAAATGTAAGATGCACTTACCCAAACAGTTTAATTACGTTATTAGGATAGTTCTATAATCTCTATGAACTTTAATGTTAACACAAATACATAACTTTCTGCCCAAAGATACCAACCTTTTACTGTATGCTTATGTTATTTATAGCCATGGCACAATTTCACAAGGATACAACTCAGTTGTCCCTTTTGAAAGTAATAGGCAAAGTTCTTGAATAGCGTTGGCGCTTTAAAGCAAAACACAGTACTCATATCCAATGCTGGACTT
This sequence comes from Galemys pyrenaicus, assembly GCA_019455555.1. Classification (NCBI taxonomy): domain Eukaryota; kingdom Metazoa; phylum Chordata; class Mammalia; order Eulipotyphla; family Talpidae; genus Galemys; species Galemys pyrenaicus. The sequence continues at coordinate 2,916,630 of JAGFMF010012216.1, forward strand.
ACCCAGCACAGTCTGTTTTTTTCAAATGTGATCCTTTATTGAACAGTTTCCCGTTTTACAACATTACAGACCCTATTAGGGTGTTGACTCAGTGCCGTCAAATTATAAGGCAAATATAGTCACAGGATTTAAGGACAACTGGGCTCTTTGAGTCAATATAGGAAAAAAAACTTAAACTGATTTCCTGAGGAAGGGACCCAACTGACTTGTAAAAACTTGTAAATTTGCAAATCTAGTAAGCCTACATAATAGTGGCAATTGATTGTCAACTAAAAAATTCTTGTATGCTCCATAAAAGGCTTTATTTAAAATTATGTTGAAGGTCTTTATTTGTAGGCTCAAGAGATCTTTCTCTAGGAGATTTTTGATCTAGTGGGAGATTCCTGAGCCCCATTTATATTGCTTACCTTGGATAATACGAAGCTTTTTTCTTTTCTAGCCACAAAGTTTCTGTTCCTTCAACATTACTGAGACCTTATTTACAAGAACAGGCCAAAAAATGTCCAGATACCACAGGCATCAATTTGCAGAAGACTAAAATACTAAGCTATTAACACTGACATTTATACATCCAGTTTATCATAATATTGAAGCTAAAATACTTTCCTAATTCAATAAGAGCAAGAACAAATCACTAGGGGAATTCCCAATGAAATCACTGTCCAATTAAAAAACAAAACACGAAGCTTGTCATTTAATGTGTGTGCATTTGTCTTTCCCAAAGGAACAGCCTATAGTTCTGTTTTTCTCCTTCGTTCTTCTTTCCACTCCACCCTACCTCACGACTCCCTAACTACCAAGTAAGGTTATCCCTAAAATTGGGGGATTTTGTAAGAAGCGAAAGTTTTTTTCATAATAAAGATACCCATGAAAGACAAATACTAACACTGGTCAATTTAAAGAAAGTATCAACACTTATTAAGTACCCATTCTATAGGCAATGAGAACACAAAGACAAAGAAAACATAACCTAGGTTCTCAAGTAATCATTATGAACGCTAACGTATGATGAACATCAAAGACCATTAACAACAACTCCCTTTACATATCTGAGACCAGTGAAACAGCAGATAAAGGCCCTACAAAGATCCCCTGTGCTGTGTGAGAATTTTAGAGGCAACACTTATGAGAGCTCAGTGAGCAGAGTATTTCATTCTAAAATAATCCAGAAAAGCAAATTCTGAAGATGAAATTATGGTGAGACAGAGTGGCCGAAATAAATTAGCAATCAAGGGGAAGAGTGGGAAATGAGGTTTAAAAACCAGAGCACACATTAAAAGCACTATAAGAGAAAAGTTACTGGGGTTTAGGAGGGAAAAAGAAAACAGATATACTCTTGACTTACATTTTAAAAAGGATCATCTGAGTTGCTTTGTTGAAAATAAACTGAAGAGTCAAGAATAAAGTAAAAAGTCATTGAGCAGGTTAGTATAAAAATCTAGGAGGGCGAAGACGGTAGTTTGGACAAGAGCGGTAGCAGCAGAGGTGATGAAAAGTGGGCACAGCTTCACTGGGAGTCTGTCATACAAAGTGAGTGGGATGTTCTAATGGACTTACTGCCACGTGAAAGATAGCAGAGAAATCACCTGAAGGTAGCCCACCTGGACCTGCAATGAGACATGCCGTATGGCAGGTGCTCCAGCGACATCCAGTTGAGTGGGTGGGGTGCAAGTAGATAGTGGCTTTGATTTAAAGAGAGCTGGGTTTCCCCACCATGGGCAATAACTGAGCAGGAGGGCAGGCAGGGTGAATATAAATGTAAAGGTGTTGAAGTAAACGAAAGCAGGGACTACAGGGCAAAGCATGGAATCTAAATTGGGTAGGAGGGAGGTTCTGTAAAAGGGAAAATGCAAGTGACTGAATGATGTTAAGGTCTTATGTAAGTTTAAAAACTACTGCAGTTGGGTTACTAAAGGATGGGCACTGGGAACGGAGGAGATACCAGGTTCAGACGCATGAAACCGACACTGAATTCATGGAGAGGTGCAGAGCTGGTACTGACAGTCTTCAGACAAACCGTGCTAGTGCTGGCAGAGGGCAAGATGCCCGGGGTAAATAATTCAGGGAACAGAGGCCAAGGCATTAGACGATAATTGTGATGAGTGCTGAAATTGCTGAGACTCTTGGCAGCAACATGTTTTATACTTATGTACATACAGCTTCATCCCGAAAGATATTGCAGGCAACTTAAATCGACATAACAATTCTGATTAACTGTATAGTTGCAACAAGCACAGGTCGAAAAAAAAAATGGTCCATCTACTTCCTTAAAAGAGGTTAAAAAACACTTCATTATTTTTATTATTCACCTCTTAATAAACAGAAGCACTTATTATGTATCGAGTAATATCCTAAGCACCACCAATTAGAGAACAAAATAAACACTATTATATTCTCACACTGATGAGGGAGAAGGATGATAAACAAGGAAACAAGAACACAGGGCAGTGTAACAATCGTATCTGAAATGGAGGAGGGGGAAGTGACCAGCCGGAGAGCGACAGAGTGTGACAGGAACCAATATGACAACTAGGACAACTTTATATACCTCTGGTCAGAGATCTAAAAGATGGGAGCTGGAAGAGGAAGTGTTTCAGTCACTGGGACACGGCCAGAAAAGGACAACACAGAGGGACGTGCCTAGCAAGTGGGAGTCAGGCTCAGGGGCCTGCGGCCACCTGAGGCTTGTGGCACCTGTGGAAAAACCTGCTCTTTCTACTTGTATTTTTTTGTCTTTTTGGAAAACAATACATTAATTTATTTCCACAAAAACAATAGCAAACAGTAAATCCAGAACGAGTAGTTTCAACACTTCCAAACCTAAAGTGGTTATGACAGGAGGGACAGGCTCTGGCTACGCCAAAGGAAGGATGCAGGAGGGCAAACCTGAGGCAGAGAGGTCACTTTAGGAGACTTCTGAAGCAAGCTAAAGTGTCTCAAAATTTGCAAAGCTCTTTAGGGCTTTATAGCAATGCTGACAAACAAGTAAAGCATTATTCTAATTTCACACACATAAAAAAAAAAATTGAGGCTCAGAGTGACAACCAAACTCCACATGCCAGTTATCAGCAGTGAAAGATACCGCACAGCCACCAATTCCAAACCAGTTAGCACCTGGCAGAGAAGAAAGAACATAAGCTTTGTGGATGAATTTTTATGTAATGAACTTTTATTCAGTTTTAATGAAAAGAATAAAGACAAACTTTAAATGTTAATTATTAGAAAACGGTGAACAATTCTATACCTAATTATTACTTATGAGTACTTTAAAAGCAGTCATTAATAACAATAAGTCATAAAAGTGAACCAATTGACTTTGTAAAATAAGACACTCTTTGCCTTTACGCTTGATTACATAAAACCCTTTACAAAGTACTTGCAGCTGTTTATACAAATTGTGAAATTATAGAACGTTTAAAAGTGATCCATCATGATTAGGCCAAATATGACAAGAAAATTCCTTAATTTATTAGATTTGATTTACATGCGCTTAAAATTCTGTATCCATTTTGACTTCTAAAATGCACATGAATGCTAGCAAGCCAAGAACATAACACCTCCTCTTTTCAGTACTATTTGTTGACTGACATTCAGACATCCCTTTTGGGGTTCCCCTTGCATCTCTACAGGGTTACTGACATAAGGAACAGAGCAGCACCACGGGGGGACTGGGGTGATGGTGCACTGGTGAACTGGTGATATGGTGATGGGGAATACATGGGGATTACAATTGATGTCAAATATATATAAATTTTTTAAAATAATAATAAAATAAATAAATAAAAAAGATACAGCACCGCATGTAATATACAGAGGAATACTATAGACATGATGTAAAATATTAAAACTCTGAAAAATATTACAATACAGTGTCTATTGTGCTTTTTATATTGGTCTGAGACCTAACAAAATTCCTATTTTCCTAAGGTACCATTTTTCAACATGCTAGAAGAACCTAGTCAATAAGAATTTTTTATTCAAGTCAAAATGCATGACTTTGTTTTTTTAAAAAGGGACAGTACTATAATAATTTATTGCATTATTATTAATGTCTATTTCCTGTTACTATAAAGTATTAAAAGCATAAATGCTTTTTGCCCTGCAGTTCATAGATTATGGCAAAAACAGAATAATCTCAGTGAAATGATTGTAAAATATGTCACAGTCTAAATTAAAGAAGTAAAAGAAAAATACAAATATAGCACTTGTAGAGATTTTCAAAGTAATTTTTAGGTTATCAAGGAAACATCTAGAGTGTTGATCTGGTTATACTCAATTCAAACAAACTACTTGTCACATTAACTACCTCCAGGAAGTTACTCCAAACACAAAATAAACTGTTTATGCCCCTACTCAGATAGATAACATGACAGATTGTTATTAGTTGAAGACAGATGAAATACATTAATTTGATTGTGAGCATGTGTTTAATTTCACCGGCCATGCACACTCTCTAATGCTGTCTTTCTGTGATGCCACAGTAAATCACACTGTATTAGAATAACTGCTGTTGCAAGAAGTAAAGAAGTACCAGAACTTGACTTGGACTTTGCAGATTATTCAACCAACATTCTTAATAAATATGACTGCTGAAAAACCACTAGGTTTCACAAACAAATCAAGAAAAATGGTGTCACCAAAGAAACTAATTTGTAGTATGGATTTAAAAACTTCAATAAGGTTTAACATTTTTCCTATGTACTAGTTTTTATATTTCTTTGTGAAGTGTCTCCCCCTTTTTTCAGTTTCTATTGTGCTTTAAATATTTGCCTTACCAATATGGATAAAACAATAACCATGACAAACAATATAGTTTCCATTTTCACTGTCATATAACACATCTTACTATGAACACACACAATCTATACATCTTTTCACCTAGTGAAGTAAATGCAGGTTGTTTTCAATTGTTGGCTATTAGTACAGTGAATTATCATGACTATTCGTAATACATGACCTTGACACGTTGTAGCAGTCTGTTTAAGATATATAGCAGAGTAAGACTACTAAATTGTCTAGAGTGTATGAATGTTCAACTTTATAGAATAACACTACATTGTTTTTAAAGTGATTGCATCAACTTATACTCCATCCAGCAAGCATTTTGAGTTCTTATAAAGTGGTAATAGAGAAATGACAAAATTACAATAATGAACAATGGATGAACAGTTGCTTGGGGCAGATGTAAATTACAAAAGGCAGCACAGATTTTCAGAGTGATAAAACTACGCTAATTCTAGTTGTGATTACATAAATCTATACTTGTTCTTAAAGTTCATAATTTTCTCTATTGCTTTTTAGTACTACTTTTACCTTACTTTTTCCTTTTAGGTGCTTTAGGTTTAATTTGCCCTTAATGTTCTGTTTTATTGGGTGAAAGTTTAGAGCACTCAATTTGAAAATTTCTTTTTTTGCAAATAAGCATTTAATCATGATAAACATTGCTCCTAAAAACTGCTGTAGCTGCATCTCATCAATTTTGATATGCAATGTTTACATTTTTTGCTCATCATATTTGATTTTTAATGACCTCCTCTTTGATCCATAGGTTATCTAGAAATGAATAATTCTAGAAAACTATTATGTTTTAATTTTTAATTACTTTTAATTTTAATTATTAATTAGAAATTAAATGTTTAATTTCCAAATAGTTAGGGATAGTAAAAACATCATTCTTTATTAAGTTCTAGTTTTAATTACATCATTGTCAGAGAAAATATTCAAGTCTTTTAAATTTATTTAGGCCAGAATATGGTCTATCTTGGTTAATGTTCCATGTGTACTTAAGGCCACATGTATGCTGTTATTGTCAGTTGGAATGTTCCATAGCCAATTAGGTCCTGCTGGTTGATGTTGTTCATGTCTTCTGATTTGTTACTCATAATTGGTCTACATGTTATCATCAGAACTAAGAGAAATTCTGTTATCTCAGCTGCACAGGTGAATTTGTCTAGTTCTCTTTTATGTTCTATCTATGTTGTTGCTGTATTTTTTACTTCTATTAGGTTTATACACATTTAGGATTATTTCACCCATTTTGCAATGACATTTTTATCTTTGAAATTATGTAATGTTTTCCTTCATACCTATAAGGACTAAATTCCTTATTTCTGATATTAATATAGCTATCCAAACTTTGTTTTGAATTGCACTTGCAGACTATAGCTTTTTCCATCCTTTTACATTTAACCCAACTATAGCTTCATATTTAAAATGGGTTTCTCACAGACATTAGTTAAAACAAAGAGGCACCCTACGGATGGGGAGAAAATTTTTGCACTACATCAACTGATAAGGGACTGACCACAAAGATCTACAAAGAATTCACAAGACTCAAGAAAAACAAAGTAAACAATTCAGTCAAGAAATGGGCAGAAAAACAAAAAAGATACTTCTCCAAAGAGGAAAAGCAAATGGCCAACATCCCTTATCAGGGAAATGCAAATCAAAACCACTACCTTATGAGATACTACCTTACACCAGTGAGAATGGCATATATTAAAAAAAAAAATCTAGCAAAAACAAATATTGGTGAGGATGTATGTTACATTCCTGCATTTCCCTTAAGACTTTACTAATGCTGTAAAGCCCCCTATGTACCAAGTACATTACTCTGGGACAACACTATAATACTGTCTCTCCTATTATGGTACTTGGTAAAGCCAAGGCAGGCACGAATGAATATGTGAATTAACACTTTGAAATATAAGAGGAAATAATGTATGCAAATGTTTATAATACACAAAGCAAAGTCAAACTCAAATATTTAGCTATTTATGACCACCGAAATGCATTTCAACCAAACTGGCCTTAGAAAATGTTCAAACTGTCACAAAAATTAAAGCATTTTCACAATCATGAAATTTCCCTTAAATTTAAATATTAAACTGTAATGTAGCAAACTCTCAGAAGATGGTGCTAGCCCAATATGTCAAGCCAAACATAAACAATAAGACAACGGTCCAATAAGAAAAAAATGCTTCCTCTACTTAAGGAAAAGGCATAAGTAAATATAATATCTAACAGAAAACTTCTTTTGAAAGAGAGTATCATTCCTAAACCAAAAAAAAAAAAAAAAAGTAAAACTAAATCAATTTTCATCAATTATAATCAAAATGCAGAATAGTGATAAAAAATGTTCAATGCTTAAAAAAGAAGAGATCCTGAAGAAAGAGGGAGCTAAATTAAAAACCCAGAGAACATTCATCTCCACTGACAAAAAGATCTATTCAGTGTTCCAGTATATTAGCATATCAAATTATAACTCCATGTATATAAATGACTGTGGTAAGAAAGAAGTTGTAATAAAGAAAGGAACAAAATTATACCACTATCTTTAGTGTTCAGTTTTAAACCAAAAAATACTATTTCACAGAAACTGAAGTTAGTTCAAATACTAACTGTTTTTGTTTTGTTAAGACCGAAATGACCACTCTGTACTTTTTTGGCTAATCCCAAGTTACAGAAAATTCTAAAATAGCAATTAATAATCACTACTGAAGATTTTTAAAACTCCACAATGTGATATTCATTTTCAAGACTCACCATTTCTATGTAGAATATCTCTACCTCCTAATCAAATTTAGATCCACATTTGAAAAGCAAATAGCTTTTGTGGAAGTTTAACTGAAAATTTTCTGATTTTGAAGAAAACAAATGTCTATAACAAAACCCCAAATCTAAGACTATGTGACTTAAAACTAGCAGTCTTTATCTTACTGGGGTGTGCTACTAAGGGATACACTCTAAAATACATTCCAATGCAACACATGGTGCTTCTTTCTTTTTTTTTTTTTTAAAGATTTTATTTATTTATGTGTACAAGAGCTGGGGGTACAGGCCAGAGTCCAGGGTGGTGAGAGGATTCACCAGAGACAGAGTGGGGAACAGAACAGGCAGACTGACTGAAACACACTGCTGAGGGGAGCAGCGGGTGATGCAAGAGAGGTCGGCTACACCATGTGGGTCCCCTCCCTGGCCGGCAGCAGGGATCGAACTTGTGCTGCAGTGGCTGTGGTTTGCTTCATAGTGCGTTGCTTAACCCACTGCGCCACCAGGGAGGCCCATACATGGTGCTTCTTATTTAAAATTAAACCTAAGAAGTATATTTCACAGATGCAATATGTTCTATGAAGCTGAAATAATAAACATTAAGAGTTTACACCAGAGACAAAAAAGCTATCTGAAAAAAGAAGCTATAAAGTCACTCCACTAACATTTAACAATATTTTTATAAAAATTTAATCATATTTTAGACCTGTTCATTAGCATTTAATTCATTCAATAATTATTTATTACATTGTCTTTTACATATAAGTGCCTCAGAAGAAAATAAAGCATTATAATAAAACCTTAAAGTGCCAAAGTGGCAACAATTAACCTAAATAGTTATAAAGAAATCTGCCTATTCACAAGAAAAAGCCAATTTCAAAATTCAAAATATACTACATGATATTAAATAACCATGATGAAAACAAAGACATTGAAATCAGTTCCAATTAAGGATGCTCTCACACTGACACAGGTGTTCAAACTTTAAAGTTCCTCCCCCCCAAAAGAAGTTTTTAATTTATAATTGATCACATCATATTACATTATAGTCTACAACAAAGTTTAAAAATAGTATGAATTTTGGTTGTCAAACATTTCTTACTATGCCTTTGCTGCAGAATTGATTTAAAATAACACTTCTGTCTCCCTCTAAGTCATTCACATGTAATTCTTGTGGTTTCTTTGTACACTTTCCAGTCCACTTTTGTTAAATGGGTCTTTATAGTTACAAAAAAATTCATTTGTTTTTAAGATTGTTAAGTCTGTTTCAATATTTTTAAAACGAATATTTAAACACAATAAATATTTTAATCTAAATCAAATATTTTAACCTAAATTACTTAACATTCAAATATCAGTGATATTACAAGTGAAATATTAAAGATGAGAATATACAGCAGCACTAACAAAAAATAATAAGGAAAAGGTGCCAGGAGTAGAAGAGAAACAGAACAATTCCTGCAAAATTAAAAAGAGCTAACAGGAATAACTTCCTAAACTCAGGATCTAACGTAAAAGGTTTCTAGTGGACCAGGCATTATGCAGAGCAGCACCGGTGACGACCACAAAGGGCTTCTCAGAAGGGTGAGACCACGCATGGCTGCTGGAGCTGTCAAAGCCGGTGCAGGCTGCTTCCTCTGCATCTAGCCCGGGACCTGAAGTCACTACAGCTCAGTGAGTGCAGCAGTTGGGGAGGGAACCAGCTAAGAAGAGCAAGGACTAAGCAGAACTGCAAGGATGAGCTAGAACCAAAAGAGACAACTGAAATCCACAAGAGCAAACTTGTGAGAACCAAGACTGGCACAAACTAGAATTCATGTCTGCCCCTCCCCAACACCAGCCCTGATGCCAAGGGTAAGGCCTGTGCCTTCCTCGAGAGCTGCACATGCAGAGCAGGTACTCGGGGGAGCTGGATGGAGACCCGTGGCAGGAACCAGGGGACAGCTGGTCCACACTCATCCCTCTCCTACAAGGTGAGTTAGCAAATCAGTGACAAGGCGTGAGCTGCCCCAGTGCCTGGTGCCCAGCACTGACCCTAGAGAGTCAAAGGCATGTCACTTCCACCCTGCAGATCTGTACTAAATGGCTCTTGTGACCAATGGTTAGCCAAAGCAATTCTGAAAGGAAATTTTAAGAACCGTATTTCCAGCTGAGCCAAGTTGGCTTCCTACAGTGCCACCATAGAAACAGGCCAGGGCCCACGGAACATCAAGCTGTTAAAGGTGTAAGGACAGACATAAAGGACAATGACACCAAGTGGAAGATGCTCTACATCAGTCCAAGGTCATTTCTCTCTAACGTCTACAAAGGATGGGGTCTCATTGATCACCCATATGAGAATTATGCCCACATGAGAACAGTACTGGCCAACCTGTGTCAGTACTCTGGCCAAACTGAATTGCAGCTTGCAAGCCCTAAAGTCTATCCTCATGTTCAAGGTAAGAAACTGCTAGAAAAAAAATCCAATAATGGCCTTCCTCATAAATTTTAAAACCCAGATTAACTAATACTACGCAATTCCATACCTCTGGTATGAGGATACTTTTTAAAGCACAAAACTAAAAAGCATAATAAAAAAATGATAAATTTTAAATTTGCTCTGTGAAAGACAATGTCAAGAGAATAAAAAGACAAGCTACAGAATGGCAGAAAACGTTTATAAAGATTTATCTGATAAAATACTGTCACCCAAAAGACAGCACACACTTGCTTTCTCCCTCTCCCCTCGCCCTCCCCCTTCTCATTCCCTCTTTAAATAAACCTTTATTAAGCTTTCTCTGTGTGCCCGCTCTTGGTCTGGTCCTGAGGTCTCAGTGCACAGGTGAGGACTCACACCCCTTCCCCTTGGGGCTGCCCTGTAACACCAATGGGAGGCTCTCAGGAGACAGAGGAAAGACCAGTTGAAGACAAAGGGAAACCCCGTCTTCGACAGGCCAAAGTCCAAGAGGAGCGGGCAGCAGAAACCACCGCCGATGCTGTCATCTGGACTTCCAGTCCCATGGCTATGAGGAAATAAAATTCTGTCAACTTCTCTCTAAATTTCTAATTTATCTTAAAATGTTACATTTTTACCTTAAAATCAGTCCTCCCACTTATGTATGGAAACCCCACTACTTTTGCAAAGGCTCGGTTTGAGTTCCACATTTCACTTGATCCTTACTTGACAGCTTTGCCCTCCTGTTGATGGAATAGTAAAAATCTGTTACCTTTCCTTTGCCCTACAGACTGTTATCTTACTCCACAACAAGAATTGAAGCTTCCTGAAGGCAGGGCTCATGAGTGACATAGCAGCCATGTGCTCACAGAGAAATTACTACTTACTTTACATATCAACAGGGCTAACCAGGGCTAAACAAACACTGAGTTTGTTACTGTCTTTCCATGTTATTTAATTTAAGGATATTCCAAATTAGGGAAAACTCAAAACATGCCTTTGATTTAACACATACCCAGTTAATTATACAGATTTTAAAACATCTTAAAAACCCCCTAATTTAGTCTTATTAATCACATAATTAACTCCCTAAAATATTAGTTAAAATACAGACTCCAGTAATATGTTTTTATTTGTTTCCATTATTAGCAATATATCTCTTTAACAGTCTATAGCAGTTAATCTCTACCATTCCCTGAATGATAATGAGGATATATTTTCACAGTGGCAATTGGTGACATTTCTATAAATCAGTGTGCTGCAGTGATACCTAAATAAAAGCTTATTTCACTATAATGATGCTTCCAGGCTTCCCTCAACTCAGGTGGTTACTTGCAGTTAATGATCTGTGACATACCACACAAGTAGTCTTAAAAAGACTTATTATCCACTGCATGTGCAACAATATTTGCTTTATGGATGGCTAAATGAATGAAGACATTCAATGTAACTGTAAAAGTAAAATCAAAAGAAAACTTACAAGTAACATGTTTTCTTTAAGTAAAAGGGCTGTGACCATTTTCCATTAATACTTAACCTTTCGCTGGAGCAGTGCAACCACATACAATGCTCAAATCCATAAAGCCCAAGAGCTGTTCTGGGTTAATGCTAATTAACTGCCCCTAATCAAACGAGCAGTAACTCTCCAAACATGTGAGATCATCAGCCTCTATTGTTGACATCAAAGTCACATTACAAAGTTTACAGAACGATAAATAAAAGACAAATATGTTTTTTATATAGGTTGAGAGCAGGTCTGTCAATCAAATTTATAGAAACATATACAAGATAACACGCCAAGGAAAGAATTACCATTTTTATGCTACAAACAAAATCTGTTCACCTCAAACAATACCATATCTTTCAAAGCTCCCAGACTCTGAAAGCATTCACAGGTTTACCATTTATAATTTTATTTCATTTATTAGACTCAGCTTTTGTCCACCATATGTCCACTGTGCATTAACTATTCCCTCAGGCACAATCAAGGCCTTTCCATTTGTTGTAAGAAGAGCTAAGTATGAAGGACACAGCCAGAAATAACATTTATACCTCAACCAAAAACAAAAGCACATTCAGACTCAAACGATGGTTTTTGCAGCATCTTTTTTTATTAGACACATGTCTACATAGCAAAATAAACTTGAGATAAAAATTCATGGCAACTGTACACCAGCTTTCACCATTCAGACTGGATATCAAAATTCTATCACCTCCACCAACTGAATTTAAATAATGCTTCAAAATTCTAAACTATAAGTTAAATGAGGGCTGGCCTCTGGTTATAACCAAATCGTTAACTATGTTTATGTATGACACATCACAAAATTTCTAAAGTTTTTGATTTTTAAATTCTTAAATTTTATATACATACACACATATATATTTAGCATTGCTGAAAGACTAGCCATCCCTCCTCCCATGACCCATAACTGGAAGATGGGATTTGAAAAGCAGCAGGAAATAGTGATGACCAGCACACGCCCATCATGTGCAAGGCGTGGCTTCAGGGGGTGTAGATACGTTTATTCTTACAATAACTTCCCTCTGAGGTATGAGCTATAATCATTCCCACTTTACAGATAAGGAAGCTGAGGTACAAGTGGGGTAAATAGCTTAACTACTCCCACACAGTCAACAAGTGAGCCCATATCTGAACCTATGTGGTTTGACTTGCAAGTCTGTGTCTGAACCACCACTCAGCTCTGTCTCTCCACATGAAAGACATTAAGAACACACCAGAAAATGAATATCTGCAGGGGAAAATGCAATTCCTCATCTTTTTAAAATTTAAATTTCTAATGAAAAGAGAACAATGTGTGTAACATAAAGTGCTTTTTATATGACCTTATGTGCCACTAACTCATAAACATCAAGTGAGGCTGTTACTAAACTCTTCTGGTGAAAACTGTGGGCTCAGAGTTTTACAAAAAGCTTAAAAAAAAAAAAAAGAAGAAGAGTATTTTCATTTTATCATCTCAAAATAGCCACAGTTCCATCATTCACCAAGGTAGAGAATTAATAATTTTCTAAATCACTGACAATGAGTATTTTACTGAGCAATTTCTGTGTGCTGGGGGCAGGCTAGACACTAGACACCTAATAAGCACTTAACAAAACCAAACTTGTGATGTTCCGCCAGAGGCAGCCAGGCAGGGGCTGTATGCTGCCTGGGTGGGGCTCTCCTCACAGAGGGCCCACACAATTCCAAAAGGGAGAAAGGCGTCTTCTAAAAAAGATGATGCTTTCAAAGGAATCACAGTGTAAAGAGCAAAAATCATCTAATTTTTAAATTAAGTCAGAACCTAGAACTCCAGCCTCGTTCTTTCCTACTCGTTCCCTTAGCCCTTCTATCAGGAGTCTATCTGGGGTTGTTCTCACAGACCCCTCACACTTCTGTCCTTAATCAGAATCACTGCAATAAACTGAAAAGAAATGGGAGATGAGGCACTCAAAACTCTGACCGTACAGTTAGGTTCAAAATTTAGAAGGCCCTGCATTTTAGAATTCAGGGGTTTGCCCACCCCTCACGCTTGCCTCTCGCGCCATCAGCAGAAGGCAGGCTGTGGTGTCTCCAACCTTTAAAATCAACACCAGAAAGTTGTGATCCACACGCACTGCTGCTGCTCCCCAGCCCGACTTCCTCGCAGCCTTACATATACACATGGCCCCGTCTCCATCTGCACAGTCTCCTCCCCTCCCCTCCGAACTCACTCTGTTCAAGTCTCGCTCTTGCTGCTCCAAGAACCTGCTCACCAAGGTAGAGAATTAATAAATTATTAATTCTCAGTCCTCGGTGTCCATCACCCCCTTCTCTTTAATACACCTTTGCACACTGCTTCCAGGACTCCATGCTCCCACCACTTTTTTCCTACCTCCCCTGGCCCCCTTGCAATTTCTTTGCTGAGCTCTTCATTTTCCCAAACTTTAAGGCATGCTTGGAGCCGAAGGCTCCATCTCGTCACATACTCGCTGCTCTGTAAAGTTTACCCAGTCTCCAGGCTTCCGTATCACCCGCATGGCACTAATTCGCACTTCCTCTCTAGACTTGGACTTGCCGCTAAAGCCCAGATGTATACAGCTAGCTTACCCACTAGACAGCCCACAGATGCTGCATAGCACCTCCAGTTTAACAGGTCCAAAGTCAAACTTCTGATCTTCACCCCAAATCTTTCCTCTTGCATGCTTTCTCATCTCATTAAATTGAAACTCAGCCTTCCAGATGCTGAGGCCAAGAGTCTTAGCACTATCTTGCTTCTTGCCTATACTCCCCTACAAGTCTCTGAGAAAATCCATCATACCTACCTTCAAAATAAATCCAGAAGTCAACACCTCTCATTGCTTCCACTGATATCATCCTGGTCCATGCCACCATTAGGGGTCCATAACCCCACCTAGGTTATGTCAAAAGTCTTCTCTGTTTACTTTGCTTCCAATTTTACCCACTATAATATATTCTCAAAACAAAACTACAGCAATGCTTTCAAAATGCATGTTAAGTTACTTCACTCTGCTCAAATCCCTCAGTGGTTTCCCACCCTCCAAGTGTAAAAAGTCAAAACCCTTTAAATAACCTACAAAGTCTTTCCTAATCTGTCCCCGTCCTAGAGTCTTTCCTCTTCATATTTCACTTCATCTATTCCTTTCATTCGCTATTCCCCACACACAGCGAGACTCACAGCTACAAACACAAGCACAAACACATAGGCCTCCTTGAAGTTCTTAAGGGGAAAAAACAAACAAGCAAAATGCAACTGGGGCCTTTGCATTTACTCCTCCCCCTTCTGGCAGGACTCTCCATTCAAACATATGGCTCATTCTCTCCCTCTGTCTCTGCTCCAATGTAGTCTTCCCAGGCAGTGTCTCACTATCATGTTTTACATTTTAACACACTCTCTGGCAACATCTCCTTTTTCTCCCTTCTCTGATATATCCATCTATATAGCACTTTTCACCATTTAACATATAGTTTACTTTTTTATTTACTTCCTATCTTCCTCTACTGAACCAGCTAGATGAGAGCCAAGATTTCTGTCTACCCATTTCTGTAGCCCTTACACCTGGAGAAGCAGTACTGGCAGGTTTCCAGGATATACCTAGAAAATAGTAAGAATTCAATAAATCCTATTTATTTTTTATTCCCATTAGCATGACCATCATTGTCCTCACCATCATCATCACTATCACCATCAGGTATATGCACCTATCCATTCACACAGAAAATGGATTCTTAATAATCTTACAGATGAATGATAAGATGAGCCTAATCGATCATCCCTGAAAGACAAGATTGAAGCTGCATATAAAGTTAAAATTAGACTCTCTTAAAGTTGTACGATGATAAATGTTTATCATATATTGGAAGAAGATGCTTAAAATATCTTCATATAATCCCTTCATTTTGTACTTGCGGATGATCTTATGTGATGGAGTGAACTGTCCAAAGTGACAAATCTAGGGTCTTCTGCTGGCCCAAGGAGTTAAGTCTCAGCACTATGAAGCTATCTGCAGCCACTGCAGCACAAGTTCGATCCCCAGCCAGAGAGCTGACCCACATGGCGCAGCAGACCTCTCCTGTCTCCCTGCTGCTCCCCTCAGCAGTGTGTTTCAGTAGATCTGAATCCACCTGTTCTGCTCCTCAGGCTGCCTCTGGCCAATACTCTCACCCTCTGCACCTCTGGCCTGCACCCCAGGTCTTGTATGCATAAATAAATAAAAGTAAATCTTTTAAAAAAGTGACACATCTAGATAAAATGACAGCACTACGAAAAGAGCTTAAGTAGTCTACCCTACTCTAGTGTTTTTTTAAAATCTCTATTGGATTTCTTCACAACCACAGCAGATATAATTAAAATAAATAATTAAAGGGGGTTGGTTAAATTACATTAATGAAAATTGCAAATCTCCTTTCTACAAAAATATTTTAGCTATGTTCTTTAATTTATTAATGTTTTATTTAATATTAATATTTAATAATCTCTACTTAAATTCATTTTTTTAAATATTTATTCACTTATGCATACAAGAACTGGGGTACAGGCCAGAGGTGTGGGAGGGTGGTGAAAGGATTCAGCAGAGACAGTGGGGAACAGAACAGGCAGACTGACTGAAATACAGTGCTGAGGGGAGAGCAGGCGAGACAGAAAAGGTCTGCTGCGCCATGTGGGTCACCTCCCCGGCAGGCGGCAGAGATCAAACTCGTGCTACAGTGGCTGCGGTCGGCTTCACAGTGTGTTGCTTAACCCTACTGTACCACCAGGAAGGCACCCGCTACTGAAATTTAAAATCAGAGATTCATCATAACAGAAATAAAAACAAGGTAGATTATCCTCTCCTTAGCATTTAATAAACTTTATCAGATGATTTCATTCATGTAGAATATATGGGGGGGAGGCACAGGGAATGACAAAACTAAACTAAAACAAAACCTGGAAATTCAACTGCACAATTAAGGCTGCTGGTGGGGGAGGAAGGATGGGAGTGGGCACAGAGTAGGAAGGGCCCAGTGGTTTCCAGTAAAGGGTTATGGGCATCTTGCAGGTGGGGGTGGTATGGTGGTAACACACCAAAGAAGTGCGAAGCTATTCATCCAGGTTGTCTACAGTGTTGCAAACTATATTACCTCCATAAGAGAAAATAAACAGAAACAAATTTTATCATGATAAAGATAAAATTATAAAAAGATTGTTATGACCAAAATATTTCCCCAAGTCCACCAAAATGAGACCAAACCACAAAAACCTTAATATTTCTTAGGTTAAGTAAACTGAAACACTGTGAAAATGTGTAGCCTAACTCAGAAATTAACTATGAAATGATGATATAACATCACTGCAACAAGTCAATTTTGATTAATATCATGAAAAGCACTCATTTGAAGTTTTCATCCCCAAGAGTTACCGATCATCACTAGTCTGTAAACTTACATATCTAATTTAAGGAAACCTCCCAGCAAATAAAACTTGAAATGCTGGCCACATGTACTTAAAGTAGAGTAGGAATGTGAATTGTACAATTTGAATGTGAATGTAAGTGTTTATATCAAAATACTCTCTCACTCAGGATAGAGAAATTCTACCAGCATCTTACAGTAAGTAAATAACCATAGCTCTATTTGACAAATTCAGACAAAAAGAGAAAAATTTTTTAAAAAAACACAATAAAAGCAGAAATATCAGGTTCAGCTGAAAGGGACACTTAGATTTAACACATAAGGACTGCAAAAACAACCAAATTATTAAAAGAATGAGGAGAGAGGCAGAATGCTTCCATTTACAATGTACAAACAGAATGAACTTTTGAAACTGTCAAAAGTTTGTATAAGTTATAAACTGCCCAAACTGATAATGACTCATTAATTTACTGCTATATTATAGATGCTAACTTTTATACAAGATGATATGTATCCCTCAAAATAGGAATCAAATTAAGTGCTATCAACTTGATATTTCAGAGTTACTCTCCAAAGATTTTCTGAAGACTCAAAAGAATCACAGTATAGTAAGTACATTTATGTAAGTTCCCATGATGCTTCTCAGTTTGAACATATAACCATCACCTACACATCTCTATTACTGAGAATAAGGAATAGTCTTTTAAAAGCCTTCTGATAATTTATTGAGAGCAACGGTAAATTTTCAACTTGAAATTTACTTGTTTTACTAATACATTTCCACTGAGTTCAGGGAACACAACTTACAGGGTACATTAAAATGTAACCTTTGAACCTCACAGTGTAAAACATCACTTCCTGGGCAGAGATAGCACTCCAAGAACAATCAGTCACTGTTAGGAAGAATATACACTCCAACATTGTTAATCAGTGTTGATGCACTCTTCTCTATGCCCTCATCTGTCATGAAGATTGTTTAAAAATCTGAGTTATTAGTCTTTATTTGGGAAAGGATCTGGTTAATATCTTTAAGAGTAGAAATCACTCATCCATCCACTCTGTCCTGGAACATGATAATTCCTACCCCCAATACAAGTTACTGATACCCACCACCCCTCAACCAACTAAGAAGCTATAAATCAAGAAGAGGGCAGCTCCTATGCAACCCCTGTTAATTTCTGTTTACAATCTACCCAACAGAGAATGTTAGCTCAGTCAAGGAAGCAACAGACTGATTGATCAGATAGTAGGAAAACATAACAGCTTAAAGACAGAAAATAACAAAATGACAAATTAAAAGGCCGTATGTGATTTAAGAACACAGATTGAATCTAAAATTTATCTTTAAACATATTAATATTACTGAATGTTCATCTCATTTCAATCTGAACCTTCCCTGAAACACTGAAAGAAAAATTAAACCAATACTTCAATGGAGATCGATTTTGGGAATTAAACATAAAAATAAAAACTTCAAATTTAAAAGACAAAAGAATAGAATTATTTCATTATGTAAAAGTTACAAGTTAGGAAAAAGAAGCATAGTTAGTCTAAAATCATGACATTAAATCTTTGACAATTTATGTCAAAATGATCCAGCATAATATCAATAGAACTTCAAAGCATCTCCCAAGAAGATGCTCAGTGTCACTTACCAGGTGGAATTCGGCAGGCCAGCCAGGCCTGTAAACCAGCTAATAGAGTCCCTGTATCTACATATGTATTTTTCCTCATTAGGTAAATTAAGTTTCCTGGATAACACATGTCTAGCCATAAACACTTCAAATCTCAACAGTTTTCAAAGAAAGGCTTTTATTTATTTGTTCAGGATTCGTTCTTTCAGGCACTGCTTTAAGTGAGGAGGACCCTGGCTCTCAAAAATCTTAGATTTTAATGGGAAAGGACAGTGAGAAACAATTTTGATGGCAATGGAAATATGCAGATAACTGAAACACAACATCCTGACAGAAGGGATGACCCAGCTTATTTAGACAGAATGGTCAAGGAAGACAACTCTTAGGAGATGACATATAGGAGGAGATCCAAATGACAAGATGAAGCCAGTCAAACAAACACTGGAAGAACAATCATTTGTAAAAGGAATAACCATAGGTGATAAACTTGGAGGGAAGAAAAGAAAACTTCCTTACTCACATAGGCTAGGAAGGGCGAGGCAGAGAAGAGTGGGAAGGAGGCAATAGTAGCTTGCCCAAGGACAGGTTAACCTGGATAAGGAGTTTGGAGTCAAGTGAAAGCACCCCAGTGCTGGGGGAGCCAGCCCTCTGAACCAGGACACCAGGTACGAGGCCTCCTAGACATACCCCTGACTTGCAGAGATTGCTCTGGATGGTGACGTAATTGTTCCCAGGTGCTCAGGTGGCTGGATGTGTGTCCTGTCAGAAATCTCACTGCTCCTGAGGCTAATAACACCATCAAAGCTCAACAAAAGCCTCATGAAATACAAGGAGAAGACTTACCCTCTTCCCCATCTTGAAAACTACCTATCAGGATTTGCTTTTACCTCACTAGGGGAAAGTAGAGCCCTCCATGAAGGTTTGGACATAACCGCACTTATTAACCTCTACAATCAAAGTAAAAGACAGTCAAATATTCAGAAAAATCTGAAAATGGTAGAAAAAAAGACCTAGCTTAGCAGAATCCAATCAGTTCTTAAGCACTGTCTTCAGCTAACCTTTGGTCAAATTAACACAGGCTGAGGACACTCAAGTGAGAACCATCGATAGAGGGGAGAAAAAGACACAGACAAAAATGGTGCCAGCAATTCTCTAAAAGTCATTTCCTCCAGACTACTTCTGTATAATTTCTACTAATTTGTCACTTATGATCATGCAAATTCTTGAAGCTCTAGTCAGTAATTTTCAAAAGCTATTAGTATTAATAGTAATAATAGTGCTAGAACAACTGTTACGGATAAAACCACATACTTAGTGTTTTTCATGCATTATCTCATTTAACCTTTAAACCAATTTTATCAGACAGGAGCTATTATCCTTATTTCCAGATGAGAAAACTGAAGCATAAAAACATAAAGTAAGCTCTCTGATGTCACACTACCAGTTAGTGAAGAAACAGAGCTTGTAAGCAAATTGTCTAAAAATCAACTCAATACTTCCTTTAAAATCTTAAATCATGCAAAGAAAGAATACTAACTAGTACTTTATAACCATTCTGAACACAATACAGTATAAAATTAGGTACTGTACATTTTTGAGGACTGTATTCTGAAATAATTAATTTATGAATCCCTAATTCTGTCTATTCCATTCCTCGACTGGCCATTTCATCAACCTACTCTACATACTCTTTATACTTAAACAAAATAAACCCATAATTTATTCTTACATAAGAGTATCCTTAATCCTCAGGCTAAATTTCTGAATGTACCATATTCTTTAAAAAAAAAAAAAGCAAGTGAATTTATAACTTAGTAATTACAAGCTTAGTACAGAACAAATTCTCATACATAGACACACTTTGTATGGAACTTTATCTAAACTTTAGCTAAAAGATGGTTACTGCTGCCAACTATTTTCACAGCCCACATATTTATTTTCAACTTTAAGTGGCAAAGAAGAGGACACAATAATGATTAAGAAAAATCACTTTTAGGCAAAAGATGACTATATATAGGAAATGAGCATAACAATCTAGCTTTAGATGTCTTCCCATAATTTTTCTTTTGCTTTGCCCTTAACCTATATGTAGACTTTGCTGAATCCTTTGTTTTTTTACGATAATTATTATCTCCAAGCAAGAGTCTGCAAACTACTATATATTATATACATTATATAATGTAATATCACTGGGAAATACAAATTGTAGGATAGTTCATTATACACAATCACATGAAATCAGGTCAGTGACAGATTATGCAGTAAATAGTATCCAGGAAAATGGTCATAATTTACTCTCTACATTGTAAATATATAAGATTCTGTGTGACAGGAACTGATTTCAGTCCTAGTGTATTATAAATCCATACAAGAAAGGGATTAGAGCTAAACCAGAAGTAAAAAAAACTCTTGACTTTTATGCTATTAAATCTCAAATCAAACATAACACTGCATTACCGTTTGCATAAGTTCATATAACTTACATAAAAGCTTGTTTTCAAAACTTGGAAATGGCACCACCAGCACCAGCACAGTCTGATAGCCCATCTAGTCTGGTACCCTGTCTTTGACAGGGTATGACAGACGCCTCACACGAGAGCATAAACATGTAACATGACGTATATGATTATGCATCACGATACCATTGCTCCAGATGGTGTTTAGATTATAGTCTGAAAGAAATAAAAACAAATCTCCACTCCCTCCCTCTCCCTCCTCTGTAATTTCCCAAAAGGTGATGGGAAACCTCCAATAAAGCACAAATTGAGCCATAATGTAAGTCTATGTTTCAATAACATGACAATTGTCTAAGAAATGGTCTCATAAACTAAAAAGCCATACTGAGAATTTGAATCTCAGATCACCAAAACTTATGATTTATAATACAGGATTTCAATAAATCAGAAAGCAACTGATTTGCTCAGAATTATTTACAAAACAGATGAGCAAATTTTAACTAAAATTTAAAAAAAAAAATACCTTCTACCCAAACCACCCATTTTGGGATATGTAACACTGTTTTCTAGAATGTATTATAACATTTGTATTTTAACTCTTTAGACAAGAACTCTTCAGAGAAACACTATTCATACCTGTTTTGTAAAGGTTTTAAAGCAAAGCTAGGATTCACTAAATGTTAATCTAAGTGTGCAAAAACCACACAATGAAGAAATCTTGGTTTGGTCCTTCAGGAAGTACCATTTCCTAAGTAATTATAAACCAAAAACTCGCTGGCTTTTAAAGACCTTTGGAGAAGCTAATTCTCTTGGTAGTATACTTGGGTATTGACTTAGCGCTTGTAGTCAGGAAACAGGTCCCGACTTAAACCCTCCATGGTATAATTTGAATTCATTTTCTCTTTCTCTGACCTCAAATAAGTTGTAGAAAATTAGCTCATATCACAATACTTTATACATTTGAAAACCCTTATTAAGGTCTCCTTTTCCAGTAACTGCACTACAGGATTATAAACCAAATAACAGTCCTGTACTGAATTCATTATCATAATTTTATATGTTATATATGCCATAGCCCCAGAAACAGAACTCAGAAATTACTTACCATCATGTTTACCAAAAATTATTCCTCCCCCAATATATAACATTCTTTCTCAAAAAATTATCTATAGTTCAGAAAAAAAATCAAAACTTCAGAAAAGAAAGTTTTATGAGATGGGAACAAGGAATAATGCACACAAAGTTCCACAAAGACAATGCTTCCTTCCCTAAAACGGGCATCATTTAATGAAACATATCTCTCAAAATCTCTGGGGCAGAGCTGAGGCTGCAGAGCAATACCATAAAATCTGCAGTTGTATTGCTGTTCTTAATAGTCAACGCTGCTTCCTTAGACTACAGGAGGCCAAACACACACTGTCAGAACAGAACTTACCTTAACAGGATTGGTCAAAGCAGCAGCTATGATAGATGATGCATCAAAACTGTTACTGAAATGACTGTACATGTCTTTAGCAATTTTCTCCTCAAGCTATTTACTCACTCCAGAAAAGCTTTATCTATGTTTCCAAAAATCAATTTTTTTAGGAATTAAAAAGTACAGGATAGGTACATAAAATTTACATTACAAGCATTATTAACAACTTACTCTTATTGCCCACTAAGGCAACCAATGGCTGAGTTTCTGACTCCTCGCTCACTTTCTTCACCACAGTATACCAGTCTTCTAAATTTTCAAAACTTTGATAATTTGTAATATCATATACCAAAAGGATTCCCTGTCAAAAAGAATTCAAAAAAATTAATATTGTCTTCGCTTCAGTAATAGTTCAAGTATATTTTGCAGAGTGTAAAACTGCAAATGTAGACTATTTTATATACACTAACTGACCTCAAATCCGCTACTAACAAACAATACTGATTTTTTTCATTCAAAATAAATTCAACAATTAAGATGCAATGCAAGTAAAAGAATAATATTATCAAACTATAAACGGTTTCCCAGTTAGATACTTAGTTCATTCATGGTAAATTCTAATAATAAAATATTATTTTTTAATATAAATTATAAAATATCTATAACATAAATATTATATTATATATATAATAAAAATTTGTATCTTAGAGTTGGAAAAGGCTGCAAGATCTAAAATCCTACCTGTCACTTTCATGAGGTCAAACATTTAAACCTTTCAGTAAGTTGCCATCTGCTGCTGCACTTTTTAAATATTTTCAAAAATAGAGATTCCATAACATCCCTCGATAGCCAATTTCAGTGTTTAACACAATTTTCTTTCAATGAAATAAATCGATTTCCTCTTTTGGTCCTCTGTGCATTTCAAGAAAGACATGAGAGTATCCTCCTTATAATAACCCGTCATGTACTTGAAGGTAGTTAAGTAATTCCTTTATGGTTGCCTTTCCAGAAAAAATAAACTCAATTCCTTAAACTTGCCTCAAAGGACCTATTCTGTATCCTTTAATCATAGTTGTCGGTTCTTCCCAAGACACACTACATACAGTTTTTTGACATCCTCTTTAAATTGAGCAATGTAAAACTGGACATGATACTGTAATAAGAGCCTGAACAAAGCCAAATATAACAGAGGGATTGCTTCCTGCCTCATATATATCATATTCCTCCTAATATATCCCATTATTTTGTGTGGGAAGGAGAAGAAGTATGTATACACACAAAAATAACAGTGCCACATTCTTGAGTCTCATCCAATTTGTGGTCAGACACTTAATACAAACCTCTGTGTACAATATAAGTCTGGACCCTCACAGCATTTATGTCACCTTCTAGGTTTAAACATAAATGTTGACTACTCTTTCACACCTACAATGTACCAGACTGATATCCAGTTAAATGATGTTACCAATGCTCGTTAAGAGATGAAGGCAGAATTTGAATTAAGATAAGAGTGAATATAAATAAGCAGCATTAAATTCACTTTCCTTATTAAGAATAATGCCTAGAACTGACCTCTGAAGAAAGCTAATCTTCAATCTGTTGATTCCACCTCTGGCTGACATGTGTGATACTAAAAGAGCTCTACCCTGGAAATCAGATCGCTGCTGGGCGGCAGTCCTGGCCCTACCACCATATCAACTGATCCTGGACAATGTTTCTGCCATCCACCTTTAAAATACTGTCATTCCTGGGCGTCCCTGGTGGCGCAGTGGGTTAAGCAACGCACTATGAAGCAAACCTCAGCCACTGCAGCACGAGTTCGATCCCTGCCGCCGGCCAGGGAGGGGACCCAC
>JAGFMF010012216.1:2941168-2978953 GCA_019455555.1 Galemys pyrenaicus
CCGCTCTGTCTCTGGTGAATCCTCTCACCCCCCACACCTCTGGCCTGTACCCCAGTGCTTGTATGCATAAATAAATAAATCTTTAAAAAAAAAAAAAAACACACCATTATTATTCTCAATGAATAAAAATCATATTTTCAAAGCAACTTTGAGGTAAGTTTTTACACTCATAAATTGAGCCTTGACCTACCTCTTGAAACAAGATTTTTGTAACTCTTCTAGCTAATATCTGAAATCTTCATCTCAACATAAGTGAAGATCGGAACATGGCAGACTACATATAAATAAAACATTGTCATCATTCTTGATGATCAATATTAGACAACAGCTCTAGAATAAAAATTAAATAGTACTATCTAGATCAGAGGATGGCAAACAAGTCCCACAGATCAAATCCAGGTCATAGTCCACACGCAAATAATCTTTACTGAAACACAGTCTGACTCGGTTTTTTAAGTAACTATATCAATGGCTGAGTTTTCACCACAACCACAGAGTTGCGTAGTTTCGCCAGACAGTATGACCTGAGAAGCCTAAAATGTTTTCTAGCTCTATAGAGAAATATTTGCCAATTCTGATCTAGACCAATATGTCCCAATATTTTTTAGTAAGCAATAACTACAGATCTTCCAGGACTTAGAAGAATATACAACTTTTCATTATTCTAGCTACCTAACAACCCAAACATCTATTTATTCCTATGCCCTATTCTCAATAGCATTTAATGTAAAAACTATTTTTTTCTTTGCTCTTAACATGATGATTAGTACTAGTCTTGACCTTTATCACTATGGTGAAAATCTGAGAAGGGAAAGTGAGAAACCACAGACATTAAAATACAAAAGAAAATCTAGGATTCTGGGTTTCAGCTCCAACAGGTAAAGAGTTCAGATGCCACTGTGGCTGTCTTTACAATGGGAAAAATAAATTAAGAGACTGAAAATCAGTGACTTTTCTTGGACGCTGAAGAGTTAAATTTTCAGCAAATCACCATCCTGAAATCTAGAAAGAAAGTTGAATTCAGAGGATCACAGAAAATCTTACCTGTTTGAGATGCCACTAGAGCTAGTGAAAAATATTAGGGACATTTAGCACCTAAATGGTCTTTTTAAAATTCCTGGAGGAGAGTCTTGGAACATCCACACTTTCACAGGTTTTACTGCTATGAACCCCACCAGATCTTTATGCTAAAGACTCAAGAAAGATCACCTTTGTGGGTGGCTCTCTCATGGTAAAGGAGAAAGTAATCACTATAAAATATGTCCAGAGCATTATCTATACAAAAGGTTCACTCTCCAGGAGAAAAGGCTTAACTGAATTCTTACATTACATGCAGAAAAGACAATTCCTGATGCTCAGCTCCCCTAGTAATCCTCTCTCAACTAAGTGGGAAAAGCTCAAAAAAAAAAAAAAAAAAAAACCACCTGTGCAGGACACAGCCCAAGGATAGATAAGACTATGACTTCATCATAGAGTAAAGAGCAATTCTGCTCCCTCAGACTTGACCACAGTACCCATTGGGCTCCAGTACAACAGTAGTGGATTACAGATGAAAGAGTTGTGAGACACAAACATCAAATAAAGAGTTCTATGAGAAGCCAGAAAAAAAGAAAGGGAATTTTAAAAACAAGGACACTAGAGGGATGTGGTGGTCTGTCACCTACTATTATAGAAAACTAAACAAAAACTAACTCCTAGCCAAATTAACCGAAAAATACACACTAAAGACCTATTTACCAGAGTTATTATTACTTGATACATCATATCTGACTTTCAAGAAAAAATCAGAAGGAATACTAAATGGCAGTTGAAGAAAAAATGCAAGCATTAGGACCAGCCATTGATGAGCCTATCAGCAGACTGGAATGTGTCAGTGAGTTCAAAGATAAGGTGATAGAAACTTCCAAACTGAAATGTGAGGAGGAAAAACAGTGCAACTTAACATCAAATAACTATGGGACAATTCTCAAAGGTGTATGATACATATAACTGGAATGCCAAAAGGATAAGCGAGAAGGGAGCTTTAAAAAAAATTAAAATAATAATGGCCAAAAAATGCTAAAATTAAAGATACCAAACTACAGATCTCAGAGAACACCAAAGTAGGATAAATTCCAAAAAATCTATACCTAGGCATATCCTATATTAAAACTGGATAAAACACAAAAAGGAAATCTTAAAAGAAAACAGGAGCTATAAAGGAACAAGGATGAAAATGACAGTTAACATCTCATAATAAACCATCTAAGTTAGAAATGAGTGAAATGAAATTTTGAAGTACTGAAAAGAAAAGGATCATGCTTAAATTCTCTATGTAAACACTTTCTTGAACAAACTCATAAAAAAAATCAAAGCCAGCAAACTGCCCTAGAAGAAATGTTAAAAGAGTCTGTTCAGGGAAAAGGAAAATTATATGAACCAGAAACTCAATTTTACATAAAGAAAGAAAAACAAAGAAGGAACAAGGGAAGGTAAAATACAATCTTCTCTTTTTCTCATTATAAATTAATCTAAGTACAAATGCAATATACAGAATTTATGAAATATAAAGTAGAAATAATAGCAATGAATTGAGTGATTATAGCAAATGAATAAGTGAAGTGGGCATAAGAGAAATGATTTGAGGGGCCTCTCTGGCAGCCTAGAAGTTAGAGCTATCACTGCAATGCCCTGAGTTCTATGCCAAGCCAGGGCGCTAACCCACACATGGCACAGCAGACCTCTCCTGTTTTGCCCACTGCCCCCCTTAGCAGAGTATTTCAGTAGATCCACCTATTCTGCTCCCCACTCTGACTCATAGATCCTCTCACCCCCTGCATCTCTAGCCTACATCCCAGTTCTTCTACACAAAATAAGTTAAAAAAAAAAATTTTAAAGAAAGATGATTTGAGAATATTCTCTTATAATATTCTCTGAACTAAATGGGAAGCAATATAGTATTAAATGAAAATTGACTTAAAATAGTTAAAAACGTATATTGCATCTGTAGGATGATTGCTAAAAATATGTTAAGTATAATTGATAGGCTAAAAGAAAATGTTCAAATAAAACTAGAAAAGACAAAAAGAGAAATTAAAGAAGCAGCACAAGGACTAAAAACAAATATGACAGATATTAACCCAACTATATCAATAATCACTTTAAATGTGAATGGTCTAAATTATACCATTTGAAAGACAATGATTATCAGAGTGGATGAGAAATCGACTCAACTTTATCTTGACTATAGAAAACTCACTTTAAATATAAAGACGTTATAAGTAAAAGGCTAAAGAAAAACCTGGTAACACTAATAAAAATAAAGCTGGAATAGCTGTATTAATTTCAAACAAAGCAGATTTCAGAATTGGAAAAAATATAACATATAAAGATTGGCATAACAATAAAAAAAGTAAACTCTTCAAGAAGATGTAATATTCCTTTATGTATACACACCTAACAACAGAGTATCAAAACATGTGACGCCAAAACTGTAAGGAAGACCAAAGCATAGGTGTATCATTATAGAACTCAATGCTCTTTCACATTAACTGACAACACTGAGTAAGCAGAAAATCACCAAGTTAACCTAGACAAGCACTAACAACCAACTTCATCTAATTGATATTTATAGGCTAATCCATCCAACAACATTAAAATTTACTCTCTTCTCAAGTTCATGTGAAATATTCAGCAAGAGAAACCATGTTCTGGGTCATAAAACTTATCTTTACACATTTATAAAAAATTACACAAATTCTATCCTTAGACTACAATGGAAGTGAACTAAAGTAATAGAAAGATAGCTAAAAATATTTGAAGATTAAACAAGAGACTTCTAAATAACATACAGAGCAAAAATGAAGCCACAATAAAAGTACAACCTATCAAACTTGTGGGAATCAGAAAAAACAGTACTTGGAGGACAATGAATACCACTGAATGAATATATTTTAAACAAAGAAAAACACCAAAAATCTAAGCTTCCACTTTATGAAAGTAGAGAAAGAGAAATTATTTAAGCTTATTGCAAACAGAAGGAAAAGTAATACAAAGTAGGGTAAAAATCAATGAAATTGAAAAAAGGAAAAATGGAGAAAATTTAAAACATTAACTTAAATTAAAAGAATTAATTTGACCCCTAGTCATGTTAATAAGAAAGAGACAATATAAGAGAAATTAGTGACTGATCACGACTATTAATTCCATAGACATTAAAGGTACATAAAGGAGTATAATGTGAATTCCTCAGACAAAAATTTTATAACGTACATGAAAGTAACTGATTCTTTGAAATACACACTAATAAGCAGCTCCAAGATTTATATAAGCAGCTAGAGCACCTATACCCAGCAGCTTCATCACAGCAAAGCCAGACCTCTAAATATTTACATGCTTGAGAGCCTCTAAGACCTGAAACTCATCCATCAGTCAATACATTCCCTGACCATTCAGGAAAACTATCAGAATCTTCTCAGCCACAAAAAAAAAAAAAACACAAAGAAATAAACAAACAAGCACAAGATGCAATACATCATAACTAACTTCAGAGAAGAATCTATGGAGAGTTGCAGCAACTAAGTTTCTTAGCAATCTTGTGGCTCTCTAAAATCATCACTGTGTCTCTCATATCCTTGACATCCTCTCCTGACTTGATACCTTTTTAACCTATCTGTCACTCATCTTATGTCATTCCCATACTGCCATGTACTTCTCAATTTATGCTCCAAATGCTGCTCTCCATCCCAAATCTTCTTGCCATGGCTTTTGGAAATCAAACTTCAAGTTTAAAAACCCTATATATTTCAAGTCCTTCAATGAAAGTTTCCTCCATTTTTTTAAAGATTTATTTTACTTATTTATGCATACAAGAATTGGGGGCATAGACCAAATGTGCAGGGGGTGAAAGGATTCACCAGACAGAGTGGAGAGCAGAACAGGTGGATCTACTGAAACACACTGCTGAGGGGAGCAGCAGGTGAGAGGTCTGCTGCGCCACGTGGGTCAGCTCCCTGGCTGGGGACTGAACTCAGGCTGCAGTGGCTGCAGATGCTTAATAATGCTAAGACTTGACCCCTTGCACATCAGGGAGGCCCCCTCATTCATTTTCTAAGCCTTATCTTCATATTTTCTCTCTATAATTCTCAGAATATACACCCACCCCTACTCTTTGTAAACATCAAGCCTTCCAACATACGCAGTTAGTTTACGTAAGTACTCTGTTTTCATATATTTCATTTATACCATGCATAACAAACATGACGAATCAGTAAATTAAACAGATTACCACTTTCCAAGGAATAACAGCAGTCTTAAAAGAACCCCTGGTAGCAATACTTAATAATCTAATAAAAGAGTTCATAGATTTAGTTCTAAAATTGAAAAGACGCAGTGCATACAACCTTCTCAAAAATGAAAAGTCCCCAATGCCAAAAATGCAGTTCTTTCTTCTTGATCTACTTCAGTTTTTAATTTAATATAGAAATGAAATGAGTAATATAGGTTATTTAATAGTCCTACAATATAAACTGTGTTTTTTGCTTTGTAAGTCCAATCTATGAGAAGGAACACTAACACGAGGGAAGGCTGTAAATATTATCAGTTATAAGTTAGCAAATATCCAACATCAAAATTCATTATAAGAGACGGCAGAGGGTCTTAGGAAGTGCAGCGCTGAGATGTGCTTTCTCCTCAGTTGTGATACCAGCATCAAGTCCTCGTACTTGTGGCTAACAGGCTGATTCATCTGTGTGGGGCAGTGACACATAATAGGAGTTATGTTCTACCTCACAAATGACTACACTTCACTGAGTTTATGCTCAGTAGGGCAGTGTTTGCAAACCACTTAGATTCCAGGATGGAAAGAGCTACAAAAATGAAACATCCAGTCCTTCCCTGAGGTTTGTTATTAGCCTCTGTTAGCCACAGGTTACAGGGCACTAAACACTATGTACTGTGTATTTGCCCATAACCACTATGAAAAATAGCCTATAACATCTTTTTGAAGACTCCTAGAAAAGTTGAAGCTAATTTAAAATCTAGGTATTTAACTGAAACATATTATAATTCTCAGAACTATGTCTTGTCAAAATAACTCACTGATTCTTTCTTGGGTGTCAATTCGGTTTTGTTTCAACCAAAACTATACAATAGACTATTGCTAAAGTCTAATGCTATGGGGAGAAACAGTGAAAAGAGTAAAATAGTCAATTTTATTGAATATATTAATTCCCAGCTTACAAATAAATTTCTTCCTAGAGGTTAATAAATGCTTTAAAAAAGTAAATTTTTTAGCTTAATAGGCCAGCTACAAGAAAATATACAAAATATGTTAGAGATACCAAAACAATATCCCAAATATGTTAAATAAATGTGCTCAAAGCAGCTTCTCAAAATACTATTTATGAAAGATTTCTATCCCATAGCATGTATACCAAAATCCAAAGTATTTGCAAGATGTGTAATACAGAGCATCTATAACTTTAGAAACAGTATAAATCTACTTTGAAAAATAATTATATGATTATAAAACACAAAGCTATTAAGTATATCAAAATGCCATTAGATTTTTTGGGAAACATTTATTTTTTAAAAGTAAGATTTCTCACAAATTATGGTAATGAATATAGTCAGGGCTTCTCCGGTTTGGATATAAAATTAACATTTATCTTAATGAAACTACTGGTAAATGTACTGTATGTATTTGACATAGCATTTAATTGAGACTTCCTACAAAGCAGTCAAAATTTATTACATCACCATTAATTTAATACAATTCGTCCAGGCTCTCAGAATTCCCACTTTCCAGGGGAATTTTATGAAAATGTTCATGAATTTCTAAGAAATGCCATACAATATTCTGTTTAATAAAACAGGTTATATGCTTGTAACAGTCACAAATATTGTAAAGTCTAAACGAGATAAAGAACTATCAAAAGAGTAAAAAGTTAACATGTACCTTAAAAACAGAAATCTTATGTGACAAGTTCTAAGGAATATAACATTCTCTTCCTCCCAAGATGTGAGGTACTTTAGAAGAGAATAGAGACATTTTAGTAAATTCATGTACTCTCACAAAAGAAAATTTTTTCCAGTTTCTACAAATTTGTCCATTACTGTTTACTGATCATAAGAAGCTATGTAATAACATAAAGCATACACTTAAAAAAAAACCTGATCTGAAAGGATGGTCACATAACACTGAATGTACTAAATGCCAATGATAATATACCACTAAATATTTTATATTACATGAATTTCACATCAATACTAATTTTCACTTTTCTTAATAAACTTTAAATTTAGATAAATCAAATAATTTTTAATGATCTGAAAGTAAAATTAAGAAAATAAAATTAATAAGCATTATATTCTCCTAGATTTTAAGTGAAGAAAAGCAATTACATTTTATACTATTTACTGAGATGCATAAAATTTTGCTGTTCTTCATTAACTCCAAATATATCTATAAACCATAAAAAACTTCTATTATGACTAGAAGACTGACTGATTTTCATTTTTAAGAATATCAAAATATGGCCTTGAAGACAGATTTTAATGTGACAAATTAGAAAAAGATTGTTTTTTCAAGTCCCATTTACCAAGCAGGTATGTGAGACAAGGACTGCAACTTTCCACAAATTTCTGCCCAGAAATCTTTTGTTATCTTACTATCTAATCTAAAACTAATCAGTTTTAAAGAGAAAAAAATTAAACAACAAAAAGTCAAATGCAGAAGTCTGAGACCTACCTTTTAAAAATAAGGGGGAAAATGAACATGCATAAAACATCAAGTCATATGGTTAAAAGAGAAAATGTTAGGGGAATAAAAAATTTTCCAAGAACAATGTAGAATAAAAGGCAAAGGAAAGAGAATTTCAAGGGCCAAATCCATGTAACAATAAGGGGAACAAAATCCTCTAAGACTTTCTACATGATTCAGACCAAATAAGCCTCATTTATCCTTCCCTGATTATTGTGGAAGTTAATTCAGAATCTATTTTCCATCTAAAATTAATGCAATGGCATTTGACAGGCATCAAAGCTCATATAGAAGTATTAAAATTGTGTTTGCATCTTCCAGAATCACTTCTCAGGAGGAGCATTATTCCACGTAAGCAAGCTACGGTTCTCCAACTTAAACCATCAAATTCCAGTGAGGATTAGGAATATTATCCCCTCAAAGCTTCATGATGATATAAAAAACACATATAATTAAAAGGAGAAGAAAAGCAAAAAATTAAAAAATAGAATGTCAATAATGACTTACTAATGTATATTACAACCATGCATATTTTGTTTATATAACTTAATTTAAAAATTATAAAATATGTCTACATCAGGCTACGCTGTCAGAGTATCTTTGTTATATAATTATTCAAGTGCTACTTCTTGCTCTATTTTATATTCTCCTCTAAAAAGACATTATTGTTTTAAAATACTGTATGTGTATCATACATACAGTTATACCTAGCTTCAGATATTGCTATAGCTATTAAATCTGAAGAACTGAAAACATTCAGTAGACGAATCATAGCAAAAAATATAGACATGGAAATAATGCTTTTTGTTCTTACAACTTCCCCTTCTACATTTTTCAATTTATAAGTTCTGAAAGTAATCACTATAACCAAATCAGCTAATAAATATCAAAATATCATTTGACACTGCATTTACTCAATTACTGGCAATAATATCTAGTGGTATAAGTAGCATACGAAAACTATCAAGGTTCACAGTGGTTCCCCCTCCTAAATCACTCCCAATGTAAATTGGGGGAGGATTAGCATAAATGTAAAATCTGCCTTTCTACACTTTAGATAAAAATCAAGTTAGTGTGTGTGAGTGTCTGTGCGTATGCATGTGAGAAATTATCTGTGTTACTAGCTTGCGTCTGTTCACAAGGAAAGTGTCTTCAGTACTGGAATAAGCATGGAGTTTGTGTCATACCTGTGCTCCGTAGATATATTTATCCAACATCTTGCCTCCTATTGTCTGCCCTCCTATATCCCAAACTTGAAGAGTAACATTCAAATTCCCTGGAATATAAAAATATGTATAGATAAGATTTCAAAATAAGTCAAGTAACAATATAACAATGGGATACAATTTCACAAAACAGTCACAGTGATAGACCCTGAACCTAGTTTGCCTTTCATTTTAGAGTTCCATGTAGT
Source organism: Galemys pyrenaicus (assembly GCA_019455555.1). Classification (NCBI taxonomy): domain Eukaryota; kingdom Metazoa; phylum Chordata; class Mammalia; order Eulipotyphla; family Talpidae; genus Galemys; species Galemys pyrenaicus. The sequence goes on from JAGFMF010012216.1 coordinate 2,950,324, forward strand.
CAGGTATGTTGCCAAAAGAAATCGAGGGAAACTCAGGTTTATGCTTTCACTGCATTTCCCAGGCACCACGTTTAAAATCACCTTTTAAACAAAAGAAAATACAGTTAAGTTATAACTGATAAAATCCTTAAACCTTAAAAAAAAACAATTAATTTTCCTAATCAGAGAATAGAACAGTACAGCACTGTGAGGTAAGAAATATATTTAAAGATTAAACCTGAACTTCACGTACTAACCAGTTCTCCTGCATATAATGAATTTTGTGATAAGTTTAAAATCTCTTAAGTCCTAAAACTCACAAAGCAATAACAGAGTACTAAATGCACCCACCATTTCAGTTAAAATGGATGAACTGATTTGAATTTAAATATATAAGATATTATATGTAATGGTAAACAGAATCGAAAAATTATTTTTAAATTTAACCTAACCTATAAAATATAAACACATTTGACAGTTCTCTTTGTATGTGACATAGGATACAAACCTAGTTCAACACTAAATATTATACTTTTATACCTGTTCAAAGCATTTCCACTGAAACATATGTGCTTTCAAAGCCTTCATAAAATAGTGTAACAAATCTTCCCCACACAAGGACTATAAAAACATTTTAAAAACTAAAAGGCAATCTTTAAAAATTTTTGTCAATTTTGTAAAATATTCAGTTGATGTAAAAATTTATGAGATGTTATTCTCTTATCAATATAATTAATGTTTAAGACTAAACTACGAAGATCAAAGACCATGTTGGATGTACCTTTCAGTATAACTTTTCAAACTGTTTCTTCCTATAAAATTATGTAGTTTTCCCCCAAAGGGAGACAAAGTTTCAGTTAGCACCTTCAAAATAAGCTCCCATACCAAAAAATTCAACTTTCTACGTGATTTGCAAATCAGGAAAACTCAAAATAGAAGCCCCAGCACTAAAGAACTGTCTTCAAAAACAAAAACAGGTTATAAAGCATGTTTTACATATTTTATAGTGTTAGTAAAACATTAAAATCAAAGAATGTCAGTCACACCATTCAACTTCAACAACTGAAAAGAAAGTACAACACAGAATTAAACAGCCAAGTTCCACTCTTAACTGAGGTTGTGTTGGGTTTGTATTACAATCTTTCCGTTATTTGGATGTAGGTCTGTTCCATCTGCCAACATGCAGAGGATTTATATGAGGGACTTCCATTAGCACTAACGAGAGCTACTGAAGTTTATCACCTGTCATCGTCCCCACATACACACACTTTCAACGCTCACAGAGCAATGACCAAAAAATGTTCTAAAGCTCTGTGAATATACAAACCAAAATGTCGCAACCAAGATTCACCCAACAACTTGCTTAAATTCAGTTTCTTAAAAATCTGAATTTTTCAAGATCTAAAGATAAAATCATCCTTTATTAATACTGTCTAAAAATTAAGCAGGTGACAAAGGGTTAGTGGTCACAGAAGTATATCAACTAGTCTCAAGAGTCCCTAGATAAACAGGCAGAACGCTATTTAATTTTACTTACAAAACTACAGTCATTTGATTACTCCAAAAACAAGTGCCTAACAATATTAATCTTTTTTAAGAGTAGGATTTTAGGTAATAAAAAAGGCTGAAATTCCATTTTCTTCAAACCAGTAATCCTGATCACATAACTTCATCTCAAAACAGTCTTTCCCTTTCTTCTCTCCTGCAGTTCTAACAGTCAGATTCCATCTGAATTAGATGCTGTGAGCACTTCAGCTACGTACCTTTAAGAACATGATCTTCATTACCTTCTCCGAGACCTGACTACCATCATTTCAAGACTCCAAACCATTCGTTCAACTGCCTCCCACCTCAGACGTTTACGTGCATGTGTTAAGGGTACTTTTTAGATCCATACCTTTGCAAATACACACTGTTTGGTGGTGGTGGTTTGTTTGTTTAACATACATATTCTAGTGACTCAGAAATAAAAATAGCTATGTATTACTGATGAGCCGCTAATATAACAAGTGAGCCAAAATAAACCTCTTACTATCGTTACTGCTTCAACAAATTATATGTTAACCTCAATTATTTCATATATCTAAAAGTACATTTTTTACTTCCGCATATGACTATTTAAGCTTATTAATGTAGGAAAAATACAAATAAAGGGCTTCTCTATTGGGGAACAAAATCATGTGAAGATGGAATTCAAATCAAAACTTATTTTAGTTTTTGCAGGCATAAACTTATGAAGTCTCCTAGTATACTTTCAATGCGGCATACCTATAAAGCTTCATAAGAGTATTCAAATAATAGTGCAAAAACTTTAAATCAAGAATCCATGTGATATAAATTTCTAACTAATAAAAGACCAGTAAGAAAACTGTCAGCAATGTAATCCCAAATGCAAAATACTACAAAATTTCTGCTCCTCTGTAGGAAATGACATGTAACTAGGGGGGGAAATAAAATAAATGAGGTGACAAAATACAGATAAGTTGCTTTAGGTATGAATCAAAGCCACGAAGAGGATTCAACAGTGACCTTGTAAAAGTACACTTGGTGCCTTGGTTAACCTTACTTAAAGTGCTGCATAGTCAAGATGGAACTAAAAACACAAGTCTGCCCACTTCTTGTACTAAAGACTTAGAAATCCTTTTCACAGTAGAACGCTGTTTACTGGACTGTACCCACAAGCTTCCTGAAAGTATTTTGACTAAGGCTCTTAAGAAGCTCTATCAGCAGAATCTCTGACTAACAGATACACTATTTTAAGCAGTAAATCTGCACAGTGGCTGCATCCAGACTATACAGCATACCAGATCATGAAATAGACTAAAATGGATGGGTCTTCGCAAAGTAATGACCTTGAAAACTTGCATGAAGAGAATGTGAATAGATACATAGGCGGTATTACACCTCTAACAATTTGAATGGATAAGAGACTTACTACAATACTAACAAGTATTAGATTCACCTACCAACCTGCAATGTTTAACAAATGATACAAATATTAATCATCCTACATTTGGTATTTACTATGAATTAAAAGTATATAAAGGATATATTATGAACCCTGGAATTTATACACTTCATTTCTTAATGTACCCATTAATTATTATAAAATCAAGATACTTTAACACTTTAATGTTTTCCTACTGAATTTCAGTCATAATTTTGAGTCCATTAAGTAACATAAAACCAACTGCCTTTAAAAACAAAAATCTTTCTTCTGGAACTCTGCCCAGCAAAACAAAAACTCAATCAGGAAAATTAAAATATACGTTCATTAAGAGTATATCTTTTATACCCTTATAAAAAGTATGTCTTTTTTAATCTAAGCATTTTAATTATATATATAAAATCCAAAGTATTATACTATGAATTTAGATTTCAAAAATACCAATACTTTTATGGTAATGAAAATTTAAAAGTTGGTGGTATTGTGCAAAGATCAGAAATTATCACATATATTATATATATAAAAATCCAAACCAGCCTTAAAATTTTTTTAATGTTTTTAAAGTTTAAATGTGCTTATTCCTTTAAGCAAGCTTTCGAACTAAGAAATATCAAAAATTAGGTGATACTAATGATACCAAAGTTGGTACTTTTGTTAATTAAGCATTAAAACAAATGCCAACAACTAACTAGTATATTGAGGTTTTCTGTGTACAACTGACATCACCAAAAAAAACTATGCAGAGGACATGATTTGTTTATTTATTCTAGGAGGCACTGCCGTAAATATTCTGAATATAGTTTAACCTATCCATAAGCATGAGAATAATAAAAATTAAATGAGATTTTCAGTTTTGAATACAGTACAAGGAAATGAAATAAAATACACATGTGCTTTTCATTAGATGCCTTGCTGAACAATAACTTAGTAATGAAAAATTGGAAAACTTTTCTCATGTTATATATTCTAACAATTTTCAGTGGTTGAATACAGACCAGCACAAAAAACAAGCATGTATTACTGGTGAGACAGAAAGAACACCTTCAATTACCAAGACTTTTCATTAGCTGCTCTAAAACATGCATGGACAGTCACGTGAGAGATGAAGGGGTTTGTGAGATTAACGTAGTTCAATAACCCTGGAATTTATTAAACCCTTCCCACTCCAAGCTCACAGTTCAGTACAGGAATCAGCAACTACACTTGCAACGGTTTTTATTCAAATGTGTTTCCTCAGAGACAGAGGGATGCACTCATTTAAAAGCCAATCAAGATAAACTGCTTTTAATAAAATACTTTAAACATATAATTTAACCATCACAAGTGAACGGACAGAACATTTTAAAGCCCCAATTGTTCAGAAACTAACTTAAAACAGAAACCACTCTTTTTTTGTTATTATTTCCCTGTATTTCCCACAAAATGTGCTGCAACTGGCATCTAAATAGTTTCTCTGCATGGTGAACTGAAACATCTTGAATGCTCAAACTGTATTTTTATGAGTGCCTAGGGACCCTAAATTTTAGTGGTCTATTAAATGCCAGCAATTTCATGCTGCCTTGCATAAAACAGCATTCACATATCAGAGCACAGAAGTTCCATAGCTACATTATACTTCTGTTCCAACTTTCTCTCAAACAAAAAACTGAAGCAGAGGCTAATCAAAATAATATTTTAAAAAACAATCCTTTCCAGTCTTTTCACATTTAGCTAATACAATATCTGTTGATCACTGTATAGCATTTGGGTTTTTTTGACTTTTTAGAATGTATAAACAACTACTGTTTGTCCTCAGAAAACATGTAGTGGTCAAAAACAGTGGGAGAGCAGTGGGGGAGTATGTACAGGTTTTCTCACTCCCATGGAGAACATGTCTTCTCAGTAGATGTTGATAAAAGTCAACTTCTCTAAGACATTTACTAATTATATATATTTTCACGCAGAAGCAGCCCCAATTTTATTCTACGCGCTTCACCTATGTTTTTTATTGTAAGACATGCACGATCTTCTATGGGAACACTTCCACGTTCAGTCTCTTACCTGGCAATGTTATCCTTCTCAAAAAGAAATCCAGTCCTATAGTTTGTTTGTACTGTTTCCCAAAAGTTTCTTGAGCAAAACACGTAGCTAAGGAAGTCTAAAAAATTGATGCAAAATTAATGTCTGTTTTGGAAACGTAAACATAAAATCACTACTAAATCTTATTCAGTAAATCTTAACACTCCCATTAATCCAACAACAGCTCTAATCAGTCACAGGGGGAGGAGGGACTTAATACTCCACCAGGTAAAGTTCACTTGCCAGCAGCTATCAGTGGGGACAACAGACTAATCCATTAGATCCCTTTAAGTCCCTGGTTGTCAAGCTCCTTCGCTTTGCTAGAAATTAGAATTTGAGGTTTTATCAATAGAGGGAATGCAAACAAAATGATTAAAGATCTGAATCTTATATACACATATATTTACATATATATCTATATATCAATTCAATACAAATTTGATTTCTGATATCAAATTTGATATCAATTCAATACAAATTTTATTTCTGAGTTAAATACTATGAATAGTATGTGCCGGCAGCTATTCTAAGGGGAAAGCCTGCTTGTAGAATATTTTTTCTTTTTTATCCACAAGAAAATTATCTACTTTTTCTTTTTTAAAAGATAAGAAATGAAAATGATTCTTCAGAGTAACTGTGATATGTATCTTTTATATGCAGAAGTTGGTATTTTAAAGATTTATTTATAGCAGGCAAAAACAAATATGTTCCAAGCAAGAACCATAAGTCATAAGTCTATTATAGTGAGAACACACATTTATCTACATTTTTTAACAACTCCAAGTTGTATTCAAAAATCGGGTGCTTTTTATTATTGCTTATCAAGGCAAAAGATTAATCATCCTTGTAATAAGTGAAATGACTCAATAACTCAAAACTTTCTTAAACATTTTAAATGCAATATTTGTTTGTAAATACTCCCAAAAAGAAGGGGAAGAAACTTCATGAAGCTTTCATCTCTTCAAACAGCTTCCCAAAGGTAAGAAAAAAATAGCCTCTTTTAACTTTATAAATTAAAATTAGATGTCAATTGTTAAAATAATAAAAATGAAGACAAATTCTCCAAGAAAGCTTATTACAATTAACTGTAATGTGAGTACAGCAGTGGAAAGGAACGTTTATCCAAATTTCAATTCATTTAAACAAAAAGACCATTTGAACACAAGACCCATATTTTTTACACAAATATCAATTTGTACACTGTAACTCCAATTCTATTAATATGTAAATACTCAGCATTTATAATACATTTCTAAGATAGTAGGTCTAGCATTTATTAAAGACTACATAGAAAAGATGTTCTACTAAACAATAATAAATTTACTATACTAAAGTGAAAATGTTTGGCTTCTTGAAGCATACAGTAGTAATATAAAAACCAAAAGATCAGTGTAAAAAACTAAGCATTCTTTGTTAAAGTCTTTTTTTTTTCTATTGAGTTTTATGTATGCTGCTGAGCTTGTCTAACTTAAAGAACAACATAATTTGTGAAGAGATTTGGAGTTCTAAAGAAAAAGAGCTATCACTACCTATACTATTACAGAGATCTCAAAATGTATACAGATGGCTAAAATAATTTTATAAGTCATAAAGAAACTCAAGGCACATATAACATCAGCAGAATGCCGTTTAAGGTAATTTTTCACTTGCATTTAAGATTCTCAAAATTCAGTATTTTTGTATTTCTTGGAAAATAAGAAGTCTTAGAAACAAGACTCCTAAAACTTTAAAAGCCTGACCCTCACACTGTTGAAGGAAACACAAAGCCACACTTTTTAGCTGGAATACAGTGTGACTGTCAAAAGCACAGGTCCCTGGGAACACAGAATAGAGAAACAGGTTCTTTCACGGTCTAGCGCCTGGTGTGAGGAAGAAGCAGGATGTGCTGCACCCAAGGGAGGCGCTTCCTCTTCAGTTATCCAGGCTCTGAGTCATGGTCCACCTTCAACCGTGGCTCACCAGGTACTGTATCAAGACCCTTATTTAAGAATTATGAACAGTCACTTACACATCCAAAACACTTTTACGATTGTTCTGTTAACTTCTATCAATTTTTATGTATACTACATTTACTGACACTAAAAAGTTACCCAAAAAGAACATATCACCTCAAAAAAGATAAGAAATGTGTTCTTAAATCAAAAATAAGAATCTCAACTAGGGGAGGAGTGAAATTTCTCCTGAACTGAAGTGGTCATCTCGATTCTCTATTGCTTCTGTGGGTGTATATTAAAATGCCCTGATTTAGAACTAGCAAGAAAAACTTATGCCAATGAAAATGGCCAAGAGTTAAATCAAGATAAAAATGAGTCTGAATGCATGTAAGAAAAGGGCAGTAAAGGAAATAAGAGGCAAAAAAAGAAACAGGATGGGAATGTTGGTAACTGCCTGCCAATAACATGAGAACTGAGTGAGGTATGAAGCAAAAAGCTTTATAATGAAATAAAACTCATTGATAGTGAAAAAAAAAGCCTGATAAGGAATAATGAAAAAGATTAGGTTGCTAATTATTGTATCCAGAAATTTCTGGCAGAAAAAAGCAATTGTGGTTTTAAAATAAATTAATTAGAATACCTTATTTTGCATTCCCTAACTAATCCTACAACATAGAAGGTATAAAATTACAGTTTGTCTGACACTAGGCCAAATTTTAGACAACAAAAACCCCTAATTATTCGCACTAATAAGGGAAAATATGTGTGCCAGCCTAAGTGGAAAAGCCTAGATACAAAATTATCTAGATACAAATTTCAACTAGTTCATACAAAACAGATAAAATTGGAAGAAAAACAAATGTTTAAAGAATTAGAAGGCAGGATGAGGAACAATTTTTGTGCCTTTTTATAAATGTACTTTTCTTATAGAGTGTCATAATTTTAAACTAAAAAACAAGTTCAGTTAATGAGTTGGCTAAAAAGACTTAAGAAATTTAAAAAGTGAAAAATTATTTTTCATTTTAGGAAAAAAATTCATAAAAGACATTCAGAAAACATGAATGAGAAAACTAAAGGTATAACTTCAAGTTTTTATTGACTACGGTATTAGGAACGGCACTGATTTATGTAAAACAATTATCCACTCAAAAAGGTGTCTTAAGTGTATGAAAATTCATATAATTAATACTTTATAAATTGATACCACGTTCTTTTCTTTTATGAAAATGTTTAAAAGTCATCACAGTGTATATGTTGTATTTCTTCAACAATAGAGTCCACAACAAAGTATCCCAGTAGGCAAGAAAGAAGTTAACAGAATTCTCCACGATTTGCATCTGAAAGACCTTGCCAGGGACCCAGGGAACCCAAAACTCAGAACCAAAGGCAGGAGCAGATGGGCAGTGCCAAGCTCCAGGGAGGATGCAAAGAGAAGTCCTCGCCACACAAAGCAGAGTCCTAAAAACCAGCCGGTAACAAGGAAACAAGAAGTCCTAAACCGGAAGCTGGTGACATTACAACCTACATTGCTCAGACTGAGAAAGGGAGGGAAGAGAAAGGTTGCGGCATTCCCTCGACAGAAGCCACAGGTGTGAAGGCATCCCGCGCGGGGGCTCTTCGTTTACGTGGGTGGGGAGGGGGGGGCGGTTGGATCACAGACCCCTTCAAGAGCCTCTGGACCCTCTCCAAACATCAAGTGCCAGGCCACGGTAATTCCACTTCAGGGGCTCCAGCCTGGGAGGTGAGGGGACTGGGCGAGGACGTTCTCACGCACTCTCTCCACCGACCATCGCCAAAGGCGAGGCTGTAAGAGTAGATCCCCTCTGCTGCGACGGCAACTCTGCCTCAGCATCCACCCGCGACAGCTCTAGCTATCGGGTGAATGAATGCCTGTGCTGACAGGTGCCGTGCTGGGGACGCAGAGAGGGGCAAGTGCAGTGCCAGAAGGCAGCAGCGAGGGGTTTGGCATGCACACCATGTGCGCAAAGCATGTTGTGGGTTTTTCACATTTGCAGGTGGATTTCCACCTGGCACCTTCTGAGGCGGCCCCTCTTGCTACCCATTTTACAGACGATGCACAAAGAGAGGTGTGCCCCCAGTGACCCGGCCAGTGGGAGAAAAGGAGCCCCAGCTCTCACCTCGGAATCTGCAGCGCCCAGCCCTCGGGGGGCGCCCCGTTCCGGGGCGGCATCAGAAACCGTAAAAGGGGGACACGGGGCAAAGTGCGACCTGGACCACAGTGAGAAGAGATCAGATGGCGGGGCAGACCCGGCCAGGTCTCTGAGGCGAGAAGCTGCCCCGCGTCCCGAAGGAGTAGGAGCTGGCGGTGCAGGCAGGGGGCTGGGAAGTGACTTTCTCTCGGGTTTAAGGGAGCTGGACAGCTCTCGGCGGCCTCCGCAGGCGCCCACTCCGGGTCCGGCCCCAGGCCACCACCAGGCCGGCGCAGAGCCCCGAGCGTGGTGGACGGCCGAGGCGGGGCCGGAGGTGGGGAGAAGGCTGGGGGGCGCCGGGGTGTTGCAGGTCTGGGCGCTCGGGGACTGACCTTCCCGGAGGTGCCGTCCCCCAGCACGACGATTTTCAGTTGCCGGTCCTGGCTCTCCTCTTCAGAGTCTGACATGGTGTCCCGGGAACACGGCCCGCCTCCCCCCGGCCCCCGGGGAGAGGGGAAGAGGAGAGGAGGGGGGCCTCGAGGGCGGGGGAGAGGAGGACCGGCGGTCGTGCGGGCAGGACCCCCCGGCCCGGTGTCTCGGCGGCCGCGGGAGTGATGCGGGGCTAATCACTCGCCGGGCGCCATCTTGCCCGCCTCCCCGCCCCCGGCGCGCGGCCCCGCCCCCCGCGCGCGACGTCAAGCGCGCCCCCGCCGCGAAGCCCACCCGCGCGCCCGCGAGCTGCGGAGCGGGGCAGCCCATTCCGGGCGCCGGGCGGGGGAGGCCTCCGAGTCGAGCTGCGACAGATGGGGCCGCCTTCGCAGGAGAGACCTGAGAGGAGAAAAGCGAAAAGCGCCGTATGGGAAGAAAGTAGGAAACTAGGAGCAGGGTCACGCTAGAGCTTCCGTCACATTCCCCGCTTTCCGCTCTCCTCCCCTGTAGACCCCTGGAGCGAATGGTTTAGCCCGCGCGGATGACGCCCGAGCGGCGCGCCGCGGTCTCCATGGAAGCCGGAGCGGCTGTTGGACGACGGGGCGGGGCCTGTCGCTGGGCGCCGGGACGCCGGTTGCCAGGCGCAGCGCGCAGGGGTGGACGCCTGGAGCTGGGGGCGGCGCGGGGCTCGCGCCCCGGGAGAGGTGACTGCCGAGGGGCGCTTGTCCTGGGCTGAACAGCGAGGCAGTGACTGCGGCGGCCCTGGAAGTCACCGAGCTCTGCCGCCGCCTCGCCGATTTCGGGTTTCCGCCTCTAAACAAGACTCCTCCGCTCCATTCATCACTTGGGCCTGGAGCTGCTGTTCTCGACTTGTGCTCCGGGGACGCCTGGGGTTCCTCGTGAAGTCAGAACTTTTTTATAGCAGTCCACATACCAGTTTTGCCCTCTCTCATGTTCATTGTCTCACAAGTATTCAGAGAAGTTTGCCAGAGGACACAGGCCGTGCAAGTTCGACATCATCACTCCAGCAACTAAGGGAGCATGTGGTTGTTACTCTGCTTCAAACAGTCCCCGGCATCAATCTAAGTGTAGTAGTGGTAACTATGGTCCACAGAAAGAAAAACTCTTTGGGGGTCCACGTTAATTCTTAGAGAGAGTTCTTAATCCCTAAGTCCCAAACGTTTGAGAACAGCTGTCCTGCCAGAAATTTCTGAAATAACTGAAAATTTCACTATAGTGAAATCATTTCTACTAAATAATGCCGGCCTCCTATGATCAGTCCTCAAGGGACTCAATGACGTAGGTAGAATTATCCCTATTTTATAGATGAAGATGCTTAAAGTCACAAATATCTTAGCTCAGAGGCCAAGGCTGAAAGTCACAGAATCTTGGCTCAGAAAGAATATGGGAATTGAATATGCTAGCTGAAGGCACCAGCGAAAGTTCTAACACAGACCTGAACTTAGAAGATGTGTGACCTTCCGTTATGGAAAGCAGCGTGGCGGTTCCTCAAACTACTAAGAATGGAACTTCCATATGATCCAGCAATCCCACTCCTAGGAATATACCCAAAAGACACAAAAACACTGATTCAAAAGAGTGCCTGCATCCCTATGTTTATTGCAGCACTCTTTACAATAGGTAAGACCTGGAAACAACCTAAATGCCCGAAAACAGATGATTGCATCAGGAAGCTGTGGTACATATACACGATGGAATACTATTCAGCAATCACAAAAGATAAACTAGAGTCATTCATAGGAACATGAATGGAGCTGGAAGGGATGATGCTCAGCGAAATAAGTCAGAAGGCAAAAGAAAAATACCAGATTGTTTCCCCCCTAGGAGGAATATCAAGGAACCAAATAAGCATCAAGGAAAAGAATAATGACAATAATAATTATAATTTTAAAAAAAGACAAGGACAAATTGGGGATACTTGGTAGGGAGGGAGAGGGTTGAGGGCAGATAAGAGCACAAGGGACTGAGGTGATGGTGCACTGGTGACATGGTGGTGGGAAATCCATGGGGATTACAATTGATGTCAAATATATCTAAAATAAATAACAAAATAGAAAAAATTGTGTAACCTTGACCCACAGTTTCCTCATCTGTAAAACAGAGGCACAACTTCCTTGACAGGCTTGAGAATTAATGAAGTTTTCAAAGTAAAGCCAGCTCACCTAGTACAATGTCTGACTTAGGGAAAGCACTGCTATTAACCACTGGCTATTATGACTCCCGACATTCTTAGTAGATGGTCCATGGGGTAGCATCACTCCTCACTCGTCACGATACCCTAGACCTTAGACTAGTTTCTTAGAGTGTCAGCCTCCTCGTCTGTAGATAGGGCTGGTCCACGAAGTAGCATTAGATCCCAATCCTTTCTCTAACCTCCATCACCACCACCAATAGCCACAACTTTCTACATCACTAGGTATATTGATGAGAATTAGAAGGAAAAGCATAAGTGATAGGACTTCACAAATGTTGATTCGAGGATTCTGTTTCCGATGAGGAGAGCTTTAATCCATCCCTTCCATGAGGAAGTTAATATGGCAGAAATGTACTTTTCCATTCTTCCTCAATGGAGGTGGTTGCACAACCCAGTTCTATCCAATGAGACACAAAAGGATGACCTTTGGAAACGATTTTCTTTAATGAAAACACTTAATAATAAAAGAAAAAACAGAGTATGTAGAAGGAAAGAGCTCCCCCTTCCTTCCTGTGCTATCATGATCTGGCTGAGGACATGTTCGCACTGCTACTTCCTTCAGTCTATAGCGTTCAGGCTTCCTCCTATGGAAAATAATATTAAGGCAATTTAGTGATGGATTTCACCACTTGCACAGAACATCCCAACTGGCACAACTACATTGGCCAAAAACAAGACTGAAGAGGGAGAACTTCCTCTAAGTAAGCAGAAAGACTGATTCTGGGTATGGAAAGAAGGTAGAAAACAGACATGTTACCGGCACTTCTGCTGCTGGGATGTCTTGCCAGCCTTGGAACAGTGATAGGAAGACCAAGAACAGAACAAGAAGGCCCCTCCCACCTTCCAAGCTCTCTACTGCCCCCCTCCATTGACTGAAAAGAAACTAAAAGAAAGCAAGCTAGCCAGAGAATGGAGCTTGGAGTAACACACTGAGTCTGCACAGAAGGTGGGGTTGGAGCTGAGTGACAATGCCTTTCCCCCAACACAACACCAGGCATTGAGAAGATATAAGTCCTAGAAGCACAGGGCCTATGTGGAATCACTTTAGAAAACAATGTCATTATTTTGTAAAGTTAAAATTATGCATGTCTATGACCCAACCTTTCCACACCTGGGTACATACCCTAGAATATATTTATGGTACATAAATGCACCAGGAGGAATGGGCCAGAATTTCCTTAACCTTATTTTCATTAGAGAAATCAACCAAAGGTCCTACAACAGTGAAATAAATGGACTTTTGGCATATTTACATAAGGAAACACATAGCAGGGAAAGATGAGTGAACTACAACTATGAGGTTTAACCTTAGAAACACCATAGTGAGTGGGAAAAAACTAATTTCAAAAGGCTTCACACAGTCTGGTACCATATTTATAAAACTTTAGAACAAAAGCTCAAAAAAATAATGTATATACTTATGAGTATGTACATAGATAATAAAAATTGTCCAGAATGATAAGAGTAACATAAAATTCTAGTTAGTGGTAACTAGAAATAGAAGAAGAAAGTAGATGAAATAGGAGAGGAATAATTCCTCTTCCCGAAAAAAAATTTACATGTTGAAATCTTAGCCCCCAGGATGAATCTTAACCCCCATATTTGAAGATAGCTTTTGGGTAATTAAGGTAAAATGAGGCCACATGGGGGAGAACTGTTCCTGGAGGACTGGGGACCTTATAAAATGGACACTTCTCTCCACCCACGCACACCAAGGAAAGGCCATATCAGGTACCCTGAGAAGACGGCCGTCTACAAGCCGGAAGAGACCTGGGACTTCTAGCCCCCAAATGTGTGAGAAAGAAAATTTCTCTTATTTCGCCATCTAGTCTATAGGATTCAGTTATGGTAGCCCAAGATGAATGAGACAGATTTTGGACACACAATTCAATGTATAGCAATATCTGAAGAAAAATAACTGTTACCTGCCTAAATTTAAAAGTATTGAATGTAGAATAGAACTTATAGCAATGTCTTAAGTATTGTTAAATGAGCATAATTAAAACGGCAACAGCTCCCTTCAACACGATATATGGATTCCTTTGATAGCGTGTGTGAAGAAATTAAGTGGGTAGTGAACATGCAATTTCTAGCCACTGAGGATGACATGGCGTTACTCCTCGGGTGTTAATTTTTAAAGCTGTCTACCGCGCTCCTTACACCAAGATAAATTCCACATTTTTTAAATGGAGCCATAATGAGCTAGAAAAAAATGGGCGCATATTTAGAGCCTAGAGTGGAAATAGCTTCTGTGAGCATGGCGTGACAGTCAAGTCAGAAAAGTGAAATACATTGAGGGCATTATGCTACATGAAATAAGTCAGACAAAGCAAACACAACTGGAAGCAGAGACAGGACTGGTGGTTACCAGAGGACAGGGGTGGGCTGGGGCAAATGGGCCCGGACTTCCAGTTATGAAACGTCAGGGGATTTAGGGTACAGGACAGTGACGAGAGCTAAACACTGTACTGCACACTCGAACGTTGCTACCAGGGCAGATCTTACACATTCTCATCACAAGAGGTAATTTTGTTAGTATGTGGTAATGGGTGTTAACAAGATTCATCAGGGTCACCACTTCACAATGGTGGGTATTGCATTGTCTCCCCCAAACTAATGATGCATGTCCACTGTATCTCAATATAAATAAATACCATTTTTGTGTACGTAAAGTTTTAGATCGCCACATGGTAAATCACACCATAGGATCCTACAAGATTCCAGCAGAGGGAGTAGGTGCTGGGGACAAGTCTTCCCACTGAAGAAAGCTAGGTAAACTAGACATAACGTCTTTGGAGTTGTGTTACCATTTTTGAATATGAGGAATTATGGGACCAGGCTGGAGGCAAGGAGAGAATCTAAGCGCAGACACCAGCGTTCAAGGCCATGCTTCTGAGAAGGTATCCGCTGACTCTAGGGGAGCAGAGAGACAGAGCGAAAGTTGCACTTTTAACAGTCTCAGAGCTGGGAAGAGAAGGACAGACTCAGTTCAGACCCCTCATGGAGGATGAGCCTTCTTAAGCCAGTCCCCAGTCTTTGGGTGAAGACCCTATAGGTCACAGTTAGGAGTAGGGGAAGTCTGGTGTGAACCAGAAATAGATCACCTCCCAGAAACCTAAGCCAATCTGTGTGTTAACTCAATCCCTCACTTAACTCAGATGATCTGGGGTTACCAGTACCCCAGCAGCAGATGTAGGTCTGCTCTCTAGAGGAAGTCTAATGACTTCAATGCTTTTCCACAGCCAGTACCAGGCACCCAGTAAAAATTTGGTATATGAGGAGCAAGACTTTAAGACTGAAAATCAAGAGAAAGTATGAACGATAGAGGTACATGAGGAGATTCCGCTGATAGAGGAATAAAAGCAGGCTTTAAACAGGTGATGTGTGAAAGGGTTTATAGGACAAGATAGGCAATTTTTTCAGGCAAGTTGAAACTATAAAAAAAGAACCAAATGGAAATTAACAAGAACAAGTAGAGGGTACCGAGAACTCTCACTTCGCATGCTTTGCAGTTCTGAGTTCTATGAATTATTTTTAACACACATGACTGTTTTGGAATCAGAAAAGAAAACATGGAAAAATTTATCAGTAACAACGAAAAGTAGCAACCCACAGTCCTTTTCACAATGCACAGCTGAGAACTTTGTCACGTGATAGGTACATTTCATTACTATAGAAAATATGTTCATCTCATCATTACCTGAGAGCCAATTTTTGAAAGGGGAAAAAAGCTCTTGCTTTCGCGGGCCGGGGGCTGGTGTGTGAGCGGTACCTTCGCAGCTGTCCACAGTTCTGCCTCATTGAAGGGGGATGTGCTTCAGTGACCCAAAGCACAGCGCCAGACAAAACCAAGAATTTGTAAAGCAGCAGAATTCTCAAATCACCTCCACAGCTGTGAAAACCAACGGACCGGTGGGGCCGGCGTGGTTAAATGAGGTAATATGTGTGGACATGTCTCGAGAAAGAGACGGGATGGTACAAAGGCAAAATATTATTTGAAACTTGGGTGGTGGGGGCTTTGGGTATGTGAATTTCCCTGAAGATCGAGAAACAGCAAAGAGCACTCAGGCATCCAGAGTCGGTGGAATGGCAGTGGGGCAGCATTGTCCAAGCCTGAGAACCTTTCACTGTCGCTTTACTTTCTGAGAGCAACTTCTGCACAGCTGTCGTCTCCCACGGGTCGGCCTATGCGGTGGCCCCACGCTGCGGTCTGCACTCCCACTCCATCTGCCCTGTTCAGCGCAGGTCTCAGGCATTCCAACTAGGGCGCGCTATTAAAAAGTGTGAGCTTAACCTTAGGGTAGCATTTCCCAAGTGAGCTCTTTGGGACACGAATGCCCTAGTTGTTATTCAAGTCAAGTGCGGAAACAGCAAGAGGTACCCCCACTTTTAGAAATGACTGCACTTGGGTATATCATAGTCTGAGAATCACTGCCATACACAATCACTCTGGACTTCTTTAACCCCCAAACCCCACCTACATAACCAAAGAGCCCTATCTCTAAGTAAGAGTTACTGATATCACACGGCTGATATTGCGTGAAGCATTGTTCCAGAAACCCCGCTTTACAACTGAAATAAAAGATGCTAGACTGACTAAAACTGAATCACCATATGGGGAACAGGGGCAGTGGGGTCCCGGTGGATTCTGGTTGAGGATTGTGGGTGTTTCGGTGGTAGGAGCGGTGGTCTAAGAGGCTTCCGAAGCATGTGAACTTTGCCGCCAGTTCACATAGCATATCATAAGTCATTGTTACCTCAATAAAAAAATAACACAATTATTTTTAAACACTAAAAATTTCTGGGGTAGAATGAAATATTGAAAGCAGTAAAGAAGCCAGTTTTTAATCTTTAAATCCTCATTATACAAAGGCTCATAGGCAAAAGGCTTCAGTTTCCCCTTTCATACTTGGAAAGCTCAGTTTCATGATAAACAATTTTTTTTTTGTTTTTTAAGTAAATTTTTAGTGAGGTGACATCAGTTATAATGGTCAGTTGTTGCTGTGCAGCATTATAATTCTACCTCTGTGTACACGACATGTTGATCATCGTCAAATCTAGTCTCCACCCCTCAACAGAAAGGCGGCCTTCTTTACCCAGCTCATCCGCCCCACCAGCCCCTTCCCCTCTGAGAGCCGCCAACCTATTCTCTGCATCTAAGGCTTTGTTGTGGTTTTGTTTACCCACTTGCTTTCTTGATATCCCATGTACGTATGACAAGATCCAGTATAACTTTTCTTTCTGCACCTGACTTCTTTTACTTAGCATGACCCCATCAAGTTCTATCCACACTCTCACAAAAGGCAAGGTTTCATTTTTTATGCTAAGTAGCATTCCATTATATATGTGTACTACATATTGTGTGTATACATATAACATGAATTCCACACATCCATGTACATACAGATGTGTATATACAAAACACACACCATATATATATGTACACACACATGTGTGTACAACCTAGGTGTGTCATAGGCTAGGTTTGTGTAAGCACACTCTGAGACTTTTGCACAAGAACGAAATTGAACAAAAGGAGACATAGAGCCTTTCTCAGAGCATATCCCCATTGTTAAGTGATGCGAGCCCACATACCATGTCGCCTTTACTCCATCCATCCATCAGTGGACATTATTTCCATGACTTAGCTATTGCCAGTAATGCCAATAGAGGTACAAATATCTTTTTGGATTAGCATCTTCCTAGTCTTTGGGTAAATGCCCAGAAGTGGGATTGCTGGGAGATACGGCAGTTCTACTTTTACTTTGTTGCGGCATCTCCATACCATTGACTGCACCAATTGACATTCCCATCGACAGCGTGTGAGGCGTCCCTTCTCGCCACGCTGTGCTAACACCTGTCACCTCCTGTCTTTCTGGTAACCGCCATTCTCGCAGGTGTGAAGTGGAACCGCCTTGTGGTTTTGATTAGCATTTCCATCATCATTTGTAACGATGAGCATCTTCTGATATGCCTATTGGCCATCTGTATCACGAATGTTTTCATTCTGAATGTGTTCGAGACTTTCTCAGCTTCAGTCATTGTTACTAGAATAAACTGGCGTGTGACAGCACGATTTGCTTCTCACACTTGGTTAGGGCAACAGCCTGGATGTGAGGATTGGCTTTCGTTTATAGTGTCAGTGACCTTGGTCAAGTAATTAAAATTCTGAAAGATTCAGTTTCTTTATCTATTAAACAGAGATTATAGAGACAGTTCTTACTTCATACGGTGATTATAAAGTTTATCAACAATCTACACAGTGCTTAGGTGAGAAAACAAATCTATGTCACAATCTTTTTTATCATTATTAATTATATTTGACATCATTTGTAGTCCCCAGGGAGTACCCACCATCATTCCACCCGTGCACCATTACCTCAGTCCCTTGTGCACCCTCTGGCCTCATCCCCATCTTTGCCCTCCCCCCACCCCCTCCCCCCACCATGGTTCCTTTGGTTTATCCTGGCTTTTTGGTCTTGTTGAGTTTTTTTGTTTACTTTTGGTTATAATTGCCCAATTCCTTGAGCTTATTCTTTATTG
The DNA here is from genome assembly GCA_019455555.1 of Galemys pyrenaicus. Classification (NCBI taxonomy): domain Eukaryota; kingdom Metazoa; phylum Chordata; class Mammalia; order Eulipotyphla; family Talpidae; genus Galemys; species Galemys pyrenaicus. The sequence continues at coordinate 2,968,579 of JAGFMF010012216.1, forward strand.
TTGTTGTTGTTCTTCTTTCATATTCCTCCTAGTAGTGAAGCCATCCGATATTTTTCTCTTGCCTTCTGCTATGTCACAGTCTTATTAAAGCTCTAATGTTGCTGTTGGGTAGGCACATTAGAATATAATGAGTTAAGCCATTAATGCTGATATTTTTCGAATATCTTTTTTTGGAAGGTTACTGAAAGTAGAGAGTGTTAAGTTTTCTTACTAAATATGGATAAGTTAGAGTTTGGTATGATACATGAGAAGCATTCCCCTAGAAGAAATAACTGAATTCAATAAAAACATTTGCTATAGGCCCTATATAAGCAAAGCCGTGGACTCATACGACATGCTGTGTGATGGTTAATTTGTAAAAACTGAGATTTCCTGGAGAACAAGAAATTCTACCTCCAGATTATAACATAGAAATCCTGCCTGAGGTTCCAGTCTGCCAAACTCCCCACAAATTTCCCACTTTTTCAAACCTCCAGGCTCCCACAATCATGTGAGCCAATTCTTTACCATGAATAAACCTCTATCCCTCTCTCTCTCTCTCACTCTCTCTCTCTCTCTCTCTCTCTCTCTCTCTCTCTCTCGCTCTCGCTCTCTCACTCTCTCTACACACGCACACACACACACACACACACAGATTCTTTTCTCTGGAGAACCCTGACTGATACATGCTGTGAGAGATACAAAGATGAATTATGTCTACATTTGATTATTACCTATGCCACCTTTTAAATAAAATAACATATGAATTTCTTTTCTTTTTAAACAAGATTTATTTTATTTATGCCCACAAGAGCTGGTGTGCAGGCCATAGGTGCAGGGGGTTGATGAGAGGATACACCAAAGACAGAGTAGGGAACAGAACAGGCAGACCCACTGAAATACACTGCTGAAGGGAACAGTGGGCGAGGCAGGAGAGGTCTGCTGCACCATGTGGGTCAGCTCTCTGGCTGGGGATCAAACTCGTGCTACAGTGGCTGTGGATGCTTCATAGTACTGAGACTTAACCCCTTGCACCATAAGGGAGTCCTCTAACTCCTCTTGTTTTGAGTTCTCTTTATGAACCAGATATCTTACAAGGAATGTGGATGTTCATTTTTCTAATTTTGTCCTCATAATGACCCAACAAAAATAGCTAAATCTTAAATTTTAATTTGCAGTTTCTAAATTTCGATACAGAACATAAGACCTTAAGAATGGATTAAAAATATAGGAAAAGTACAGCAGGAAGCCAAGAAAAGTGAATGTGCAAAAAAATAACAGAAAAAGAAATTACTCTAAAAATCTGTTGTCGTTTACTCAGGAAACATTTTTAAGTTATCTTGGAATGAGCCTGATTAGCTTTCTCCAAGAAAATGTTAATTTTCATATAGTAGAATAGGCACATCTTTCCCTAATTATTCAACCCTCTACGACCCCATGGCATAAACATGAAAGTTATTTCATAATGTACATTGGAAAAAATATACAATATAATGAAGATCATAAAGCATCAGCTTGATTTCAGGTTCACGTATTACTGCAGCTCCTGGGCCTTGGGCTCAATTTTGTTACTCAAACATATGAAAAAGAGATATAAAGAACTTGGGGTTCATAATCAAGGGACTATGGTGATCAGGGGTGAGTTGTTGATGGGAATTTCACAGGGACGAGAAATATACACTGTACAAGAATGAAAAATAATGTAAAATATATACAAAATTTTTAAATTTAAATGATTTTTAAAAAAGCACTTGGAGTGCTTAATACAAGACGGGGATGTATAACATGCCCCTGGACCTGGGAAGGCGCTAAGGTGTACAGAGCTAGGCTTGCACCAGAGACAGACAGGAGGCAAACACTGACGTGATGCTCAGTGTCATTTATATGTTGGGAAATGCTAATCCAAACCACAAGGAGAGTTTACCTCCCGCTGGTTAGAATGATGATTATCAAAAAGTAAAGAAGCAGGCCTCCCTGGTGGCGCAGTGGGTTGAGCAATGCACTATGAAGCAGACCGCAGCCACTGCAGCATGAGTTCGATCCCTGCCGTCGGCTGGGGAGGGAACCCACATGGCGCAGCAAACCTCTCCTGCCTCGCCCGCTGCTCCCCTCAGCAGTGTGTTTCAGTCAATCTGTCTGTTCTGTGTTTCTGGTGGATCCTCTCACCCCCACACCTCTGGCCTGTACCCCAGCACTTGTATGAAAACAAATAAAACTGTAAAAAAAAAAAAAAGCAAAGTAGCAACACTTGTGATAAGGATGTGAAGGAAAAGGAACCTCTTTACAGTGCTGGTAGGAATGCAAATTGGTACCATCCCGTGTATGGAGGGTTCTCAACATATTACAAATAGATCTTCCACGTGATCCAGTATTTTGGGTATTCATCTGAAGAACCTGAAAACATTAGTCTGAAAAGATGTTGCACCCCCTGTGCTCATTGTAGCATTATTCACAATAGCCAAGTGCTCATCGATGGATGGATGGATGGATGGATGGATGGATGGATGGATGGATGGATGGATGGATGGATGAAGAAGGGATGAAATAGATACATAGATGCGCACAAGTAGACACACACATATAGAGACATAGGTACACACACCATGGACTGCCACACAACTATAAAAAATACTGCCACCCATGACATGGATGGGTCTTAAGCAGATTATATTAAGTAAAATAAATCAGAAAGAGAAAAATAAGCACCATATATTTTCACTCATTTGTAGAATATAAAGAAACAAAGCAAATGAATAAACAAAACCTTAGACTGACAGCAGAATGGTGGCTACAGAGGGGACGGGGTGTGTGGAACTGGACATTTGCTGCTGGTAACTGGAGAGAGAGTTATGGAGAAAGAAACTGTGCAGCTGAAACCTATGCGGTGTCCAAAACCAATGTTACATGAATAAATCAACAGAAACTGAAAAGTAGCAAAATACATATAGGGGAAGCATAATCTACTAAGTGGAATAACAAAAAATGACACTCCTTGTGGTAACATTTCATAAATTGCCAAAGACCAAAAAATGTTTTTCATATAGTCTGTATACGCTAAGCATAGGCTCCAATGAATTTATTTTGTTATAATCAGGATAGTAAAAAATAACAGCGCGTTACAAAGATACATTTAATCGCTATTTTTAAAGTATTTTTTTAAACATTTGGTGTTGGGTCTTTTCCCCTCCCTTTCTCTGTATCAGGCCAATTCATTACTTGCTGGAACTTCGACCACAAAGCATTTTTGCCAATTATTTATGTTCTTTCCTTACTTAGGTAAAGTAAATCCCATACTTTCTCAGTGGGGTTAAGGTCAAGACCCAGAGGGGGGCCACTCCTTCCTAATTAGTTCCCCAGACTCCCCGCTCTTCCCCCTACCCCCTGTAAATGGCCACAACAGTCTAGAAAAATGTTTGGAGTCATAATCCTCCTGATAAATGAATCCCTGATCAAGCAGCTGGTCCCCAGAAGGGACTCCTCGCTGAGCTGCAGCTATGATGGAGCTGTGAGTACCCGTAGTTCAAGTCCCAGCTGAAAAGCTTGGGAGGGAAATATCTGTGTCTGAGCACAACTGGGTGATGCACCCAGATACGAGATTCCTCCTTCTCCCCCAAAAACCCTCACCCCAAATAGTATTTTCTTGTTAGTCAATGAGGAAAATGCTAATGTGAATACCATGAAGGGTCTCTCGTGCTGACCCAAAAGGGAGCAGGGAGAACCGCAAACTCAGAGAGCACAGGCAACTTAATACCCATCCTGGAAATCTTAAAAAGGGATTTCTATTTATACAGTGCACTTAATTTCTGAGCTACTGAATAGTCTTTTATTAATAGCTAGCCACACCATAGTGCCTGTTTGAGACGTTACACATAAAGCTATTCCAAAGGGAGCTATTTATAAATAGAGTTATATCTCAGACTAAGAAAAATAGTATACATACTGAAAATTAGAAAAAGCTCCAGTTTAAATCCTACCAACAATGGCTCTATAAAACACACACATGGACACACACACAAACAAATTTTCACCTGCGCATACTTTGAATGTTTAGGTTTCTGGGACTTTTCTATAGCTCTTTGAGATGTATTTTCCCTCTCTGAGTGTTCTTGGATAATAAAGACGTTGTCTTCTTGCTCCATGCTGCCAGCGGTGGTATATCAACTATGAAGCTGATTTGTGCTTTGGCCAAGAGACAATGTTAACTTCCCAGCTGTCAGTCCTTCCAATAAGAAGCATAAATTCTCATGAAACCACCATGACTCCACTTTTACCTTAATTTCAGAAAAAAAAGTTTCTAACTTTTCTAGAAAAAAAAAAACACCACAGAGACATTTAAGAAGACAGTGGAACGTGAACTGTATGGAAAGAGGTTAAGGTCACCCATTCTTCAACTAACAGACAATAGGCTCAGAGAAGAGTTTTGCACCATAGAAAAGAGAAAAAGAATTAGTAGCCAGAATAAACAAATAAAAGCCTACTGTGTGTGTTCACTTCATTAGGTTGCTTGGTATATTATCAAAAGATTAAAAAATAATAGTGGGCCTCCCTGGTGGTGCAGCAGGTTGAGCACAGCACTGTGAAGCATCTGCCTCACAGCAGCATGAGTTGGATGCCAGGCCAGGGAGGGGACCCACATGGCACAGCAGACCTCTCCTGCCTCGCCTGCTACTCCCCTCAGCAGTGTGTTTCAGTAGATCTGCCTGTTCAAGAAGTATAAAGAAAAGATAACATTTGCAAACACAAAATGAATAAGGTAATGATATTTAAGATATAGATGTTCAAGAATTTTATTGAAAAGTAACAAAATACTATTGAATAGATGAAGATAGATGCTAAAATCATTCAAAGAAAGAATCAATATTACTTAAAACTATTACTGTAAAATAGCCCCAAATGTACATAAAATCTACTTAATTGCAACTAATTTTCAAATAGGCTTTAATGTGATACTTGGCAATATGATACTAAACTTCGATAGGTAATTTTGAAAAGGAAGAATAAGGTGTATATAGAATAAAAGGTACAGGTACCAGTGGGACAAAATGCAGAGCCCAGAAACAGACTGATACATATGTGAAAACATGGAATTTCAAATCAGTAAAGAAAAGATAAACAGGTTAGTAAATGGTACTTGCACTATTGGATACACATGGGGAAAAAATGTTCTATCAAAATCCATAAAAATAATTTATGGATATAAAATTCAAACTTTTATATTTTAGACGAAAGTAGGGAAGATGCTCTTATGGTATAAAACTGTAAAGGAAAATGTTAATGCTCACCTTTACATGTTTAGGAATCTTTAGGGCCTCCCTGGAGTCCTAGAGGTTAAGTAGCAGCACTATAATTGCAAAGGGCCACCACAGCAACCTGAGTTTGATCCCCAGCCAGTGTCCTAACCCACATATGGTGCAGAAGACCTCTCCTATCTTCCCCACGCTCCCCTTAGCAGTGTATTTCAACAAATCCATCTGTTCTGCTCCCCACTCTATATCTAGTGAATCCTCTCCTCCCCCCCCCCCCCCCCCCNCTAGTGAATCCTCTCCTCCCCCCCCCCCCCACACACCCCTCTGGCCTATACCCCAGGTATTCTAAGAAAAAATAATTTTTAAAAAAAAAATCTTTAGTGTAATAAAAAAACAAACTGGAAACAAACAAACTAAAAGGCAACTAAAAGGTTGTATATGCTACTTATACAACCAATAAAATCCAAGTCATAAATTGAGCTTTAAATGGGTCTTCAATCCACTTACTTTTGGAAGAAACAAAAGTAAATCAACTCCACTGCAAGCCATAAAGAACCCCCCCAATTAATTTTCCAAGAAAAATGGACAGTTTACAAAGATAATTTCCTTCCTGAGCACGAGGAAATAAGGAAATGTAAGTTACAATCAGCTAAAACCAAACACAGCATAAACAAACAATATTTATACAGATTATAAAGATATACTTGGGTTTAGAGAAAAGGCAAACTTGGATATATTTACAAAAAGAGGAATTTATTAAAAATAACTGCATGTGTAAAAATATTTTTATAAAAGTAGTATTTGTAACATAAAATTAAAATAATTGAGATTAAAAACACAACAGATCTGATACAGATGAAAAAAGAATCTGTGAATTAAAAGATAGTCCATATAAAAGTATCTAGAATGCAGCAGAGAAAGAAAAAAATAAGTAAAATAAAACTTGAGAAGCATATAAGGTAAGGTGAAAATGACTAACAAATATATAATCTGAGTTCTAGAGCAGAGAGAAAGAGCAAACAGGGTAGGTGCAGTATTTATAGTGATAAGAGGTGACAGTTTTCCAAAAACTGATCAAAGACATTCATCCACTGATTCAAGAATCACAAAAATTTCAAACAAGTTAAATGAAAAGAAATCCACATATAGATACATCCTGTGAAAATGGAGAATTTCGAAGACAAAAAGTATCTTTAAATTAGGTTATGGGGAGCCTCCCTGGTGGTGCAAGTGGTTAAGTTACAGCATGATGAAGCTATTTGCAGCCACAGCAGCATGAGTTTGATCCCCAGCCAGGGAGCTGACCCACAGGACGCAGCAGACCTCTCCTGTCTCCCCACTGCTCCCCTCAGCAGTGTGTTTCCATGGATCTGCCTGTTCTGCTCCCCATTCTCTCTGGTGAATCCTCTCACACTCCCTGTACCTCTGGCTTGCACCCCAACTCTTGTATGCATAAATAAATCTTTAAAAAAATAAATACAATTAGGTTATCATTAAAATAATGACATACTGACCTCTAACTTCTCAGCAACCATAGAAGTCCGGGAATGGGATGGTCCATGCTCCACAAGGATATAACTGTGTCACTAGATTTCTATAGAGCAGGGAATGTTATACTACTAAGGAAATAAAATGAATATTATTTTCAAGCTAACTAAAATGATTTACCACCATTAGAACCATTCTAAATGATATTTTAAAGGATATAATTGAGGAGGAAAATGATCCCCACATGGATTGACATATAAGAGCAAATAAAGTAATAAATTTAAAGATTTATTTATTTATGCATACAAGTACTGGGGTACAGGCCAGAGGTGTTGGGGGGTGAGAGGATTCACCACAGACAGAGCGGGGAGCAGGACAGGCAGATCAACTGAAGTACACTGCTGAGGGGAGCAGTGGGCACAGCAGGAGAGGTCTGCTACGCCATGTGGGTCCCCTCCCCGGCCGGCAGCAGGGATTGAACTCGTGCTGCAGTGGCTGAAGTTTGCTTCATAGTGCGTTGCTTAACCCACTGCGCCACCAGGGAGGCCCCAGAGTCCTTTTTAACCACTACCATAAAGTATCTATTTGTGCCAGTGTTCATAGTAGATTATTAAGAGAAAGTCTTCTTACCTTCCAGCTATGCAAACTGGAGTCTATTCCCATAACAAACACTTATTTTTCTTTCTCCTTTTCTCCATTGTCAAATCTCCTTCACAGAGAGTGTTGATTTCCCTATACAAACATCCTAGTCATTATTTTATTGAATAATTGTATATTTCAATCACAACCTTCTAAATTGCAATGACAGGATATGATCTCTTTTGAAAGCAAATCTCTCTTATTTTTACTTTAATTTCAAATGTCAAGATGTAAAATACAATATTTTAATTCTTAGTTTAATTTTTAGTACCGCAGTCGATTCATTTTACTACCCGTTAATGAGTTGTGACCCACTATTCCAATTACTGTTGCTGCATAACAAATCACCCCAAGCTAGTGGCATAAAACAACAACATTTTATTATGTTCAGGGACTCTGTAGGTCAGGAATTTGGACAGGGCGCAGCAGGAGTGACCGGTTTCTGTTTGGGGGATACAGCTGGAGAGACTCAAATGACTGGGAATGACACAGATGCCTTCAGTCTGGGGGAGTTGGAGGATTCTCCACTCAAAGCAGAACCTGTGCTGGGATGACTTGAAGACTTGGGACTGTTTCTGGAGTATCTACATGTGCCTCGGGCATCTCACAGCATAGTGGCTGTCTTCCCAGAGAGAGCATCCTGAGAAGGTGTGACCTGAAGACTTGCATCCCCCAAAGACCCAGGTAGAAGCTGCAAGGATCTTGTGATGGAGCTTGGGAAGTCACCCCTGTAGCATTTTATTAGTTACAGCAAGTCACTAATGTAGGCCCAGATTCCAGAATAAGGAAATTACACTCCATTTATAGATGGGGAGCATCAAGGACACACTTCAGAGGAGAAACTTTCATTACTCTCCCCATTTTAAATCACTTCAAATGAATGAATTCTACATGTTCTATAAAGGGCTGTTGTTTGTGACCCAACTTATGGTACTAACATCTTCAGTTAAACACTTTCTAAAAATGGAGCTACCATATGACCCAACAATGCTACTTCTAGAGATTTACCCAAAGGACACAAAAACATTAATTTTAAAGAATACATGCACCCCTATTTTTATTGCAACAGTATTTATAATAGATAAGACTTGGAATCAACCCAAATGTCCAAAAATAGACAACTGTATCAAGAAGATGTGGTATGTATACACAATGGGATACTATTCAGCAAGCAAAAAAGATAAACTAATGCCATTCACAGAAACATGGATGGAGCTTGAAGGGATTATGTTCAGTGAAGTAAGTCAGAAGGCAAAAGAAAAACACCAGAAGGTCTCAGTTATAGGAGAAATATAGGGGATCAAGGAAAAAATAACATCAACAACAAAAATACAACACAACGAAACAAAATAAACAACTACAAATCAGAGACATTCTGCAGGGAAGAGGGAGGGATTGGGATCAAGGCAGGGACAGGAAGAGCACACAAGACTATGGTGATGGTGCATGGGTGAATTGATGGTGGGAACTCTATGGGGAATACACCTAGAAAAGAAAGCAAACATTCTAAGAAAAAATAAATAAATAAAATACTAAAAAAAAAAAAAAACACTTTTTTCTGTGTTGAGATATAATTAACATATAATATTATTAACTTCTGACAATATAATTATTTAAGATGTATATATGGCAAAATGTTTCCCTGCAATAAGTCTAATCATTACCACGGTTCTAGATTCTCTTTCTTGTAATCAGAACTTTTATAATTTCTCTTTTAGCAACTGTCAAATACACAATGTAGTGTTATTAACCACAGTCACTGTGCAGTACATTATATACCCATAACTTATAACTTGAAGTTTGTACCTTTTGACCTCCATCACCCATTTTACCCACCACCAACCCTTGCTTCTGGCAGTCATCAGTATCTTATTTTTGGTTTTCTTTCATTTCTTTTTATATTGTACTTATAAGTACAGTCAGTCTTTGTCTTTCTTATTTCACTTAACAAATGTCCTCACAGTCATTTATGTAATTGCAAATGGCAAGATTTCATTCTTTTTTATGGTTGAATAATATTTCAGTGTGTGTGTATGTGTGTTTGTATAGATGCATTTTCTTTATTCATTCATACATCAATGGACATTGGGTTGTTTCCAAATCTTGATTATGATAAATAATATTGCTGTGAACTTAGAAGTACAGTTATCTTTTTGAGGTAGCCTTTTCATTTTCTTCTGATAAATGGAAAGCTCTTCTGATCAAAGTAGAATAGAACTTGAATAAGCCTTACTAGTTTGTCACTGGAATATGAGTGTCCTAGATAATGAAAGGACAAGTACAGAGCTAACCCTCACAGAGGATTTGAAGCAAGACCAACAAATCCACCAGGACATCATAGAGTGTTCTCTGTCATATTGTTCTTTATGCATGTCATTTATTCTCAGTTCTCTATTGGACATGGTGTTCTCTTCTTTCTTGGCCCTTTCTGGAAGACCTCAGCACCCAGGATTACACAACTGAAATTCTAACTGCATGCAGTGAAGACTTCTCTGACTCCAAATCCAGATTCCACATTACTAACTGAGGGAATCTCGTGGGTTCAGTTTGGTTCAGGGGTTCATTCCAGGTCTCAACCGCTGGAGCCTGGGCAAGGCTGCTAAACAGATTACTTTGCAGGAGAGGACACTTACCTGGAAACAATGAAAGAAAGGAAAATGGCTTTAACTCCTTACTTAGTCCTTGAGAACAACTTGACACATTTCCTTTTGACTTTCCTGTCTTTCAAAAATTGTTTCAGAATCTAATCAAGCTAATCACCTAGTTTAGCAAAGTAGCAGGATACAAAAATCAACACACAAAAATCAGTAGCCTTCCTTTATACAAACAACCAAGCTGAAAAAGAAGAAATAAAAAAAATCCCCTTTATAATTAAAACCAAAAAATTTAAATACTTAGGAATAAATCTAACAAAAGAGGTAAAAGATCTTTACAAAGAAAATTACAAAACATTGCTAAAAGAAATAGAAGAAGATACAAAGAAATGGAAAAACATCCCTTGCTCATGGATTGGAAGAATTAAC
>JAGFMF010012216.1:2979204-2993585 GCA_019455555.1 Galemys pyrenaicus
CAAAACCCTACATGACATACACATCAATGACATCTTTAGAGATACAACACCTAAAGCAAAGATAGTGAAGGAAAAGATAAACAGCTGGGACTACATCAAGCTTAAAAGCTTCTGTATAGCAAAGGACACGCTAACCAAAACAAAGCGACAACCCACCAACTGGGAGAAAAATCTTTGCACACAACATTACTGACAAGGGACTTATCACAAGATCCACAAAGAACTAACCAGACTAAACAAAAACAAAATGAACAATCCAGTCAAAAAATGGGCAAAATTGCTAAAAAGGCAATTCTCCAAAGAGGACATGCAAATGGCCAACAGGCATATGAAAAAATGCTCAATTTCTCTTGTCATCAGAGAAATGCAAATCAAAACCACTATGAGATACCACCTCATGCCAGTGAGAATGGCACATATCAAAAAAAGTAGCAACAACAAATGTTGGCAAGGATGTGGAGAAAAAGGAACTCTCTTACACTGCTGGTGGGAATGCAAGCTGGTCCAACCATAACGGAAAGCAGTATGGCGATTCCTCAATCTACTAAGAATGGAACTTCCATATGATCCAGCAATCCCACTCCTAGGAATATACCCAAAAGACACAAAAACACTGATTCTAAAGAGTGCCTGCACCCCTATGATTATAGCAGCACTCTTTACAATAGGTAAGACCTGGAAACAACCTAAATGCCCAAAAACAGATAAGTGGTAGGGAAGCTGTGGTACATATACACGATGGAATACTACTCAGCAATCAAAAATGAAAAACTAGATGCATTCATAGGATCATGGATGGAACTGGAAGGGATTATGCTCAGCGAAGTAAGTCAGAAGGCAAAAGAAAAATACTGGATTGTTTCCCCCCCTAGGAGGAATATCAGGGAACCAAATATGGATCAAGGAAAGGAATAAGAACAACAACAACAATAATAATAACAACAAGAAAGAAACAAAAACCAAAAATGAAAAGGACAAACTGGGGACACTTGGTGGGGAAGGAAGAGGGAAAGGGTGGAGGGCAGACAGGAGCACGGGGGACTGAGGTGATGGTGCACTGGTGTTATGGTGATGGGGAATACATAGGGATTACAATTGATGTCAAATATATGTAAATTTTTTTAAAATTTATATTAAAAATAAAAAAGTCCCCAAAGAGATAATTAGGTCTAAAAAATAAAATAAAATAAAAAGTGCTAGTAGTATCTCATATGCTGAGATGGGAGTCTCTACAGTGATATCACACAGCAAAATAATGCAGCTGGCCAGAAGCTGTGGTGTGGTTCCATTGCTGCTGGAAATGAATCCTACAAAACAAAAGGACCGACTTTGACAACATCACGATTACCCTCAGAAGGTTCTAGGAGGGGAGCAGCAGCTAAAGGGTAAGGGAAAGTGAATTCCTCTACTTTTATAATGTGTGTATTTTTAATAGTCATATAGTATGTGTGTAACCTGAAAGAAAAAATATGGAGTAGATTAAAATATGGGGACTAAGTGTGAGCCACTAAATACCAACTCTGAAATTCCATCATTAAGGCCACTCTATTTTTCATTCCATTTCTCTTCCATTTACAGCCACCCACCAAAATATTGGTAATCCTAACAAGACAGGAGTTGACCTTGGTAGCAGATCCATCCTGAAGTTGAGAAATTAAAAATGAAAATATTCTCAAAAGTGTCTGAAATGGAAATATATTATCTAAGGAAACCTTGGGAACCTTTGCTGGCTGTGTCTTCTCTAACTTAGCTATAGTTTCAATTCGGTAAAAGCAGCAATAGCAAGAGCTATCTTAACAGCGGAGCAGCTTCATTAGCTGACCCACACAGGGACTTTTAATACAGAAAGGAAAGTTAGCCCCCTGAAATACAGTAACTATCTTGGAATTCATAACCTTTAAACACATACACAGTATTATCATAAGGCGTTCTTGATGTCCACCATTTTAAAAATGAGTGTTGAAATGCTGAAGTTCAAATAACTACTTCCCACGATTCTTTAAAGTACCCTAAAAGTAAAACCTTTTGAAGAAAGATTCTACGCATACACCAAATAATATTTGCAACTTGTAAATGCTAAAGCCCTGTAATACTTACACAGGCACAGTGCTGAAATGTACCCTACCACATGGATAATGCACAGAGCATTGAAAGGCTCTCCAGAAATTCAGTCAAAGAAAGCATGGCTGTCTCCTCTCTTTCTGCCAGAATGGGAATGTTGGGGAGGGGGGCTCCTTAAAGTGAAGAAAAGGGTCAGACCCAATTAAAACTGCAAAGGAAACTTTGAAAGGACGAATGCCATTAGCCCAATCTGGAATGTGGCCAAAACACAGGGTAATACTTCAACTCCTAGAAAAAGTGCCAGGGGGGATTTAACAACTGCAGGTGGCCGAATGCTTTCTCCTAAGTCTCATCAGAAAAGTCATTTAGAGCAACAATATTCACCAATGTCAAATAATACGACTTGACAAACTGCATATTGGATGGCTGTGTTTGGACTCCAGCTTGTCAGGACAATGACTGCAGAACCGCGATGCTTTTGTGAGTAAGCAAGTTTGGAACATGGGACATAGGGATCATGGGGCCCTAAGCTGGCATCGGGCTGGCCTCAGATGAAGTACGGATGATGGTTTCGGCCCATAAACTAAACCTTGAGACATGTACGTTTTTAATCTCCACTCTGGGTTTGAGAAATTTTCTCTGGGTTTGAGAAATTTAAACTCAGATTTTATTTTCCACAGTACCTTCTCACTATCTGCTCATTTTATATGATATGCATCAGTTTTATATTTTCTATAACCTCCATGAGAATGAACTTGCCTACTTTAACAAATGCATCAATTCGGGTTGTAAAAGAATATGTGATACACTTTCTTATTTCTTAATTTATTTTTCTTTTTATCTCTTTGTTTCCTTTCAGACCTAGACCTCCCTCCCTCCCTCCCTCCTGTCTTCCCTCCATCCCCCTCTCTACTGCCACACCCCCCCCCCAAGGTTATAAGAGAAACATTTTGTTAACTGTGATATAAATGTGATGGAAAATGCAGACCTGTTAAGTGACATAACACATCCTTTCTTGAATCCTGCAAAGGATATTATGTGAGCAAATGCACATAGTGAAACTGAAAAAGGGTCCAGCTTTAAAATGTTGAATGTTTGAGAGCTCTGCTTTTACCTGCTGTGATTTAAAAGGCTAGAGGCCTCATTTGAGCCACTAAAATTCAAAGTGACAGAAACCTACAAATTTTTATTGCTGTGCATTTAATAAAATTTACATTTACAAGCTGTCAGTTTGAAATGTTGAATAACTGGTACTTTCACATTCAGAATAGCAGATTAGGCTGTATTGAGGGTTCATTACTACCTACTTACCCATTCCTTAAATACTCAAGAATAATCCTTCAATCTATGACTTTTGATATCTCTTAATTCAACACTGCACAAAAACACCATTGAGTTCGCCATAAGGTCAACAAAAGGAATTTATTGTGCTCCCATAAAGCAAGGCGCAATTAAGAGCCCCCTTTCTGCTTGTTTTAATGTGCTAATACGAGAACATTAGAACCAAGAAATTGCTAGGTGTCTGTAGCAGCTGCTTAGGTTTTGGTAATTTACTTACTCAATTATGTCTACTCTCTTAAACCCACAACACTGGTGGGTGGTAAGGTAGAGGGATAATAAAAAAACATAGAGTAGGAAACGCCTTTAATGCATGTTTTATGTGCATCTTGGGTAACATTTTTTTTGTTTGTTTGCTTTTGAGCACAAGAATTAAAGATTGTAACTTTAGGAAATGCAGCACAAAAATAAACGTGCCTGGGTTTCAGACACCCCTAAAAATTATGAGATGTCTAATAATCCCATGATTATGTGGTCTGTTCTGCAAAAGAATATTGAACCAAATGTTTGACTCGGTATTACAAAAACAGATTATCTAATGGCTTCCAAGAGGGAAATATGAGAAAGGCCGTTCATGAAGTTCCTTAATAGTAATAAATTATACACACTTCCTTATTCTCCACATAAACGGGGAAGACAGAGAAAGGAGCAGGAAGGAGATGTCCCTCCAGGCATCTCTGCTAACTATTTGACGTCCATTTGAATCCCATCTTCTTTGAAAATAACTCCAGAAGAATGCCCATCTCATTTTTCTTAATAGGCAAAGAAGCTTTACCTGCCAACCTCCAAGTCTTAAATTTTAGAATAAATGGGTATTGTACGCAAGTCAAAACACTCACCAGGAAGAAAGGCCCCAAGTGGGAAAATTCACTTCGATTTTGCCACCATTCAAATATGAAAACTTAAAGTGTTGAGCAAATCGCAAATTATGGACTTAACCTTGACAATTCGGATGACCTCATTTTAAATTTTATTTAAATTTTCTCTATTCTTGTGGTGTTCATATACCAGGGCCCACGCCATAACATGTTGCTATGAACCGAGAGTTGGAGAAGAAAGAGCGTAAGTGATTTTCTTCCAATGTCAAAACTTGTGGAGCATTTACCATTCATTTTCTTTTCTATTTACATCTCACAAAATGTCTTTTATAAATCAAGTAATCCCCATTTTACAAAAATTGCATAAGAGTTTACAAATATCAGCCTACTAGTTTGGATTCCAAATTAGAGATCCTAAAACTTACATGGGACGCTTCATCTTCTCAGACAAGGTGGCATAATTAAAAGCTAAGAGAGAGAAAAATACCCTATTTTGTTCAAGAATTACCTTGAACCATTGTATTTGAAATCATTTTCAACTTTTGCCCCTAAGAGAAAAGATTTTCATTTTGGCCTCAAGGGAATTTCAGTTATAAAATATTATATTATACTCAACTAAGTCCTACGTATGCAATAGCATGCTCAGTAATGTAGGCAGCTTTCTTTCTAAGGCAATTTATGCCTTATTTTCCTTTTCAGTTGCCAGGAGTGAATTAAATAGTTTGGAAGGGAGCCTGTGAAATTTTGTTTTTAAAATGAAAAGTGAAACCAGAAAATGGCTGACAGGCTGCAGAATGACAAAAGAGTGTATAAAAGTTATCTTTTCTCATCTTTTCCTCATCTTGAAGTCTCGGCTCTGTGTCAAGACCACGGAAATAGCCTCTTTGTGAATTCTGCTTTCGTGATTTCAGCTCTGCTACTCGAGTCTGTTCTGAAAGGGTACGTGGACAAAAATAATACCATAACACAGTAAAATAATTTCGCCTCTCTGAAAAACTGACAAGACAATGGCTTTACGATAAACAAAGCAGCAGCAAAAGCCCATGGTCAACTCCTACAGCTTAGGGTTTAAAAAAAGGATCTTTTACCCTCATTCATCAGCTCAGAGCAAGCTCAGGCTGAATGTGAATATTTTCAGGCTTACCCTTTCTCAGAGTCTTAGTTTCCATGTCTATTTAAATCTAGGTTTATTGGTAGACTGTCTGAAGGTCTGTATTAATTGACTGGTTGACTTCAAGATAACTGAACTCTAAGTAACTAAAATAACACCAATATTAATATAATTGTATTTACTAACCTCTCGCTGCCTGGCATAAGTGTTGGAATTACAAGTCAGACGCGGCTGAGCAGCAATCTTCAAGAAAATTGCTTTAAATTGGCCTTCATTAGTACCCACGCCACTGAAAACAACCCCAGTGCATGCCTTCTGGAAGGGAAGCCAGTAGCAATATCTCCCTATTAAAAAAGGCAGCACATTAACCTGCTCAATCAGCATTTACCACATTCTAGAAACACTATTAAATAAAGAATCTTCAACCACAAAATAATTTTGCTATTTCTAGTCATGGTGACTATGAGGACCAAATTTTAAATTCCTACCATCAATGGCATGTACATTAATAACCAATTTACTTTTTCCAATTTTAGAAAAGCATAGATTGTAACTAAACTTTTACATTTCCTTTCTAGAATGTTGTTCCCGAGTTATACAAAAAAAATAAAATAAAATAAAAGCAGGAGCACATGGTAACAAAGAATAAAGAAGTTAAAATGTTCGTTGGTAATGCAACTTATTTAGATACCAACACCAAGGAGAAAATATATTTCCAAAGTGAAGAAAAAATTCTTCTGTTTCATAGCTTTGCTTTGAAGAGCATGCTCTTTCTTGACATCTGCATAGTAAAAAGGAGTTTAATTTCCTTGGTCAACTATCCTTTCTGAAAATCCTGCATTGGCAGACTTAGAAATGGAAGGAATGTTTCCTGGGGATTAATTCAGAACTCTTCTTAACACTCAAAACTCTGAATAACTTCAGTACACAAGCCAGAGAATTTGGCCCTCAGAGTTACACTTTTTAGCAAACAAATGTTAAAGAAAATGCTCTCAGCAGAAAGAAGCTACATGAAATCTATCAGAGATATGAGACTGTCTGATATCAAACTGACATCCATCTACACGCCCGGGGTGGAACTCCCCCTGGGTTACAGCTGAAAATTTTCCAGCATTTCATCCTTTATATTGGTATTTCCATTTCTGAACTTTACCACTGGTTTTGTTCCAAAAAATAACATTTCAAAACAGAACAGTAAAGTAAAATATTTTAGGCCTAGCAAATAAGACCACCTTCTTGAAAACCAAGTCATTTTTCTCAAAGTCTAAGTTCATAGCCAATTCTACCATTTCAGCTTGAGCTATTTAGTTTAGTAAACATTTTTCAAACACAGGTTTCTGTGAATTCATGTCTGTTTGGTGAACCATGGTGATTCATGTCTATGAAAGGGTACAGCTTAGCACGGTGGCTAAAATTTGCATCTCAAAGTCAACTGATACCAGTTTCACCATTGACTGTTGGTTTGACAGTAAGGAAGTTACTTACACTGGCTTAGGCTCAACTTTCTCATCTGTTAAGTGGGGGTAATAGCAAAGATTCTCATCAGAGGGAATTTAAATAAATATTGGTTACCTGGTACCTGAAAAATCCGCATCAATAGCAGTTATTATCATCATGTTTGATTTGATTAATTTTTTTCATTAAATGTTGGTTTTCAGATAGCAAAAACCTAATGACTGATCCTATAAAACTATCAATATTCAGTTCATATCTCAGGAGATCCATCACAGACTGCGTATAGCCACCAGATAAAATATGTAAATGGGGCCTCCCAGGTGGCGCAGTGGGTTAAGCAACCCACTATGAAGCAAACCTGCAGCACGAGTTCGATCCCTGCTGCCAGCCAGGGGGGGGACTCACATGGGGCAGCAGACCTCTCCTGCTGTGCCCGCTGCTCCCCTCAGCAGTGTACTTCAGTTGATCTGCCTGTCCTGCTCCCTGCTCTCTGTGGTAAATCCTCTCACCCCCCACACCCAGGGGGGGGACTCACATGGGGCAGCAGACCTCTCCTGCTGTGCCCGCTGCTCCCCTCAGCAGTGTACTTCAGTTGATCTGCCTGTCCTGCTCCCTGCTCTCTGTGGTAAATCCTCTCACCCCCCACACCTCTGGCCTGTACCCCAGCTCGTGTATGCATAAATAAATAAAAAAATCTTTTAAAAAATATGTAAATGTGGGTCATTCATTTTTTAAAAGTGCCAACTTCCCCTCCCAGTTATCTGTTCCTGGAAACAGGACTTCAAAATGACAAATGGTATTTTTCACTTTTCTTCAAGACCTGCTACCATCTTAAAAAACATGTGTAGTCCTCTCCCTCTTGAGCCATTGGTATGTGAAGCAAATTGTATTTTAATTGTATTTATTTTGACCCATGATTGCTTACTTCTATGCCAACTGGCCTATTTTTACTGAGTAACCACTTTCTAGGGATCTAATTCTTCTATTAAAAGAATTTTCAATTTTATGATTGTGAATAAGTAAAAAATGTAGAAACCCAAGGTAAAGGCCACAGGTGACTCACTGTCTATGTGGGTGAGATTTCAACTCGTTTGCACTAAGACTAGGCACAGCAGCTATTACGGGAACAGGCATTTCACGTAGGTTTCATATGTAGAAGATGAAGTTGAGAGAACATCCCAGGCAAAACCAGGCTCCCAAAAACACTCTCCCATGTCATGACGGGCCGGTCGTGGGGTCTCTCAGAGAGCTTTCCAGGCCCAGGTTCAGGGGAACATAGCAGTCCCCTCCTGGGCCAGGGCGGCTGTGGACTGAAGCTCAGGTTGGCCATGGTGGACAGCACAGATGTCTCCAGTGGACACTGAGGCAGGCCATTTCTTACTGCCTCCCTCCAGCCATGGAGGTACATCTGTGGGAGTCAATGGGGGTTCAGAGCATGTGAGCCTGTGCAAAGCAAGCCATGCAGTCTAACCAGGCCCATAAAAGCCAGGAAATGAACAAGTTCAAGTTCTCATAGTGTGTTAATGTGCCCACAAATGTACCTACTTTATACATTTAACAGCTTGTGTAGTAATGAAAAATGCCATGTAGAACATACAGCTATGTGCGGGGGGGGGGGGGTTAATATGCCTGTATATGCTCCTTAATTGTTTCATTCCTGTATTTTTGGTGAATGTAACACTGCACAATTTTATATAAATAGTTTATATTTTATATGGAATTCCACGTACAAGAAACCAAGGGGTAATGATGAATAAGGGAAAATTCTAATGGTATTCTTACTGAATTTCACTAACTTCATCTTTTGCCTTTTTTCTCCTATGAGCTAAGAATCTATGGACACAGAACTTTCGCTCCCCGCCAGGTCACCTGGCAAGCCGATGGAAGACTCAGAGAAAGAACAGAGTTGGGGAATGCACATTTTACATTTGCAGACATTTCTCAGCCAAGCCACCTTTGTAAAACAGCCAGATATCAAACATGGCGTTTGAGGTTTGCATTGTCAGCTTGAAGCTGGAGAAGCCTAGGCGAGAGCTGACTTTTAAAGAGTTCACTATTTCTAGGGAGGTCTGGTTTGGGTTGTTTTTCTAGGAGAACCCAAAAGCCAGCGGAGATGTTTTTCCACCAATTTTTCATAAGCATCGAAGCAAAGGGGGGAAGGGACGGCAAAGGTGGAAGGATGGGAGGAACTGCGTTTTCTTGGGGGGAAGGAAAGAAGCAGCCACCGCAAATAATTCACCTGGATAGGTGAAGACTAGCAAACAGTGCTTGCTTGTGACTCCCTGACAACTTCATTGCCGGCTACCCCAGGGAGGAGCAGAGCCTCTCGCTTCATTTCAGACGGGCAAGGAAAGGGCTTTGAGACCGAACTGGGGAGGGCACGTTCCAGGTGTGGGTTCAGCTCCTCGCACGCCAGGGGCCTCCGCAGGTGGCTCGCCTTGGCAGCACAAACCCGCCTCCTTGGGAAGCCTGATGTGACCCCCGCGGGAGCTGGCAGGAAGCGACGCCCCTGTTCTCCGAGGAGAATGTGGCCTGGCAGAGTGGGTGGCTGCCCGGTCCGGTTTGCTGCAGTGCTTGGGGCAAACCGCTGCAAGGCCAGACAGAGCTGGGAAAAACGCGACCCCCCACACTCCCCAGCTGCGAGATCGCCTCCCACCGTCTGGCACCCCGAGCAAACAGCGGCCTTGTCTGGCACTGCAGGGGCTGTGGCCACCGGCCTCGGGGAGCAAGTGTGAGACCGCTCTCTCCCGTGCTGGGCCCTGGGGGCCAGTGCTGCCCAGGGTCGCTGCTTGGTGCGCGCCGGGAGACCCGAGAGCCACTGGAAGGCCAAGAGGGTCCCGGGAAACGCCTGAGATACTAATTAACGCTGCACACTTAGCGGAGCTGTGCTCTCACGGGCCGAATCCTGGCCCGGGCCCTGCTCCAGTGTGAAACCAGCCAGGCCTGAGTCAGCTGCACCTCCTTGAGGGCAGGTCCCACACCCACCCACCCAGTGCAGCCCAAGACACTCTGGGAGGCCAGGCCAGACACCAGCCCGCCAACACCTCCCACCCCCCGCATCCCCGTCTTCCTGTGAGGTCCCTGAACCTCCTGCACCAGAACAACCCAAGAGGTGAAAAACGCAGACCCAGGGCCCCGCCTTCACCCAGGGAAAGCCCGAGCAAGCCCCACTGGATTTCCGTTGGGAAGCGCCTGCCGCCCTCGTTAAGCTGTGTCGGTGGCTAGGAAGCGCCTCAGCGCTGCCCTGGGAGAAGGAAGCCGGCGATAACAAAGACTGAACCCCAAGCCCCGCGGGAGGGGGGGTACCCTCGGGGTTCGGAGGAGCCACCACCAGGATTCGGCACATCCCCCCTTCTTGCTCCCGCCCACCTGAACACCTGAATGGACACCCCATCAGGCCCCCACCCCAAGGCTATTTCCGGGGAGCTCCGAGGTGGTGGCTGGCGCTGGGAGGAAGCTGCGCCGTGTGAGCGCAAAGAGCTTCCCTGCAGGAGGCCTCCGCCTGCCCAGAGCGCTGCTGGGGGGCTGGGGGGTGGGACAATGGCCTGACCGGTGCCTGCCCAGCCAGGCCAGAGAGCTCCTCTCCAGGCCGGGCTGCACCCCTCGACCTCAGCCCACTCCAGCCTCCAGCCCACTCCAGCCTCCTCCGCGGCATCCCACCCGCTCGCGCCTCCATCTCCAGCGAGGTTCCACCCACTTGGCTGCTTCATTACCCCTTTCTAGGTGCCAGAGGGAGGAGGGGCAGGAAAGGGTCTCTGCGGACACCCCTTTTTGCGCTCTCTCCCCCTCCCCCCCCCCCCCACACACTGGCTCGTGAGCGCGTAGAGCTCCCGTGCCTGCCCTGCGCTGGTCTGCTGTTTGGGGAAGAGAAGCAGCGAGTCGGAAAGGGGTGTTGACGTCTGGGTAGATGGACCGGGCCCTGGGTCACCGCGATAACCGCCCGCGGGTCCACCGCTACCGGCAAGAAGACGCACCAGCGCGGCCTCCACACCCTTCCGGGCGGGCTGGCCCAGCAAGCCGGTGGCGCGCTCACCATCCGGAACACGAGGACCATTCCGTCCCCTGTCCACGATACTCGAGAGCCAGCCAGCGGCCAGCCACCTCCGCAGCCCCGGACGCTGCAGAAACAGCAGAAAGATGTGGCTAGGGACAGAGGCTGAGACTCAGGTGCAGGTTCCCCCGCATGGCGAGCTGCAGGGCGCGGGGAACCGGCCGTTGGACCTCAGTCCTTTCAGCCGTGAAAGGGGTGGGGAGCACAGGTCGTCAGAGACGGGATGTGCCAGATTTTCTAGCGGTGGAGGAAGCTTGTCGAGGCGACAGGCCCCTATGGGAAGCTCTCTCTGGGCTGTCAGATCCTGCTTTGCAGTGCAGCAGTGCCCCAACCCGGTTCGATGAGGGACCGAGGGAAGCAGACCTGGAAGCAGTCAGCTCGGACTCACGCCCCCCTCAGCCGCTGTGAACCTACCTGAAGCCCCAAGCACAGAGGTGGGGTTTGCTCTGCTCCCCAGCCTTCCTGGCTGAGCCCCCAGGCGATCAGGAGTGTGGGAGGCCCTGGAGACGCCCCAGACCAGACGCACCCAGCGCCAGCACAGACACAGAGCGGTAGAGGGAAGCTGCAGGTGCCGCCACTGCACCCGACAGGCCAGTTTGCACGCGTGAAGCTGGCCACCACGGAGAGGGGCAGCCAGCGGCAAGAGACCCCCAAATGCACCCAAATGGAACCTCTAGAATAGCATGGAGAACACTCTACTAGAAAAGATCGCTGGGCCTCAGGATCTGCTTCAGTGACACCAGCAGCACAGCACGGCATTTATCCCTCTGGCCTTCTAGAAAGGTTTAAAAATGCACTTGTGAGTCTTCTTGTAAATATGGCCCAGCAGGTGCTGCGTGGGGCCTTTTCATCCAGGCATTTGTGATCGGACTCGATAATGGGATCCCATTTTTCCTGGTACTCCATGCTAGACACACAGCCAAACACTATATGTTCTAACTCTAAATCTGTGAAATGGATGGGGAAGCCTGAGGACCTTAGTAACAGGCCCCACAGGCTGGAAGTGGTTCATGAAGTCAGTGATCATGACTTCTGATCTGGACTGTGTCCACTGGCATTTTATGAAGGACCCAGTAGAAAGTGCCCCACTCATTCTCAGACTTTCATCCTGCTTGTCTGCTGCATCTGCAGACCTGGGGGATTACAGTCAGTGTTCCTATAGCTACAGCAGTGGGCAACTCAAATGCTATACCAATAGGTCCCACACTGCCAGCCTAAACCAGGAGCCTGCTTGTTCTGCCAGAGCAGCAGACTAGCTTGTAACGGTCCCAGACACGGAAGCCTATCCTGCTAGGAAATTCTGAGTCTCCCCCGCTAACTGGATGGTCTTACCCTCCCTGGACAGTGGCAGCCAGCTCAGAGAAGCTGTGATTGGTGCAAGGCCATCAAACGTAGGTGGCTACATCCACCTTGAACTCAGATCATCCATGAAGTCCTTGTACTTATTTGAGCTAACACACCCAGGCACCAGAGCATAACCAATTATGTCACCTCTACCTAGACAGAGTCCATGTCCATAGGGGCAGTTCATATACAGCGAACTCTCAAGTTGAAACATGTAACTCTCAAGTTGAACTCTTACTGAGTGTTAGTGTAGGGTCAGAGAACTATCAGGTCTTTCCACCCTCCCGCCACTGGTATAATGATGGACACCTGCGGTGCTGCGCGCATGCCTAGGTGGGCATGTGCAAGTGGGCGCACCTGAGTTTGGACACGTCTTATATGGGCGGCATCATGAGGCCACCAGTACGAACAAGCAGGAGCGGGAGAACGAGGTGCCAGCAGAGAGGGTGAGATGCGCTGGGGGGTGGGGGTGAGGCAGGAGGTCTGCCAGCCTCCCAGAAACCCCCCTCGGCACCCATGCCTGCCATGTACCTGGCCACCTCTGACAATAAAAAGCATAAAAGCCACTGAGGGCTCCTTTACCTCCATCTGCTAAGAACCATCCAGAACTTGCCCTGTGCCGCCTTCCTGTTGCTACAGTTAGGCACTGAGATAAATGCTTTAAATACAGCTCTCTTTTGAAAATCATTTCCACAAGGAGAAACTGACACTTAAAGAGATTAAGCATCTATTTAAAGGTGCACCTGGCTAGTGACAAAGCTGAAACTGACATCCAAGTTACTATCTAAAGTGTCATTTTAAGCAACATTTTTAAAGCATCTCTTTGCAGGGTTCTTTCATGCTGCACTGGTTCACGGTATTTGGTAATCTCTGTATTTGTTTCGGTCCAGGCAAAGATCTGCTCCCCTAAGCCATGCATCATGTCTTTGCACACAGTTGCACGTACTGATGACTTGCTACTGCGGAGCACCAGCAATTGAGCACCGATTACCAGCTAAGTTATATCAGCAGCCATTTACTAGTGTTAACTCATTTAATGCTCAGCAAAACCCTGTGAAGTAGGTCCTATTGCTACCCCCAATTGACGAAAGAGCAAAAGGAGACCCGATGTGAAAGGGAGAGCATAGTGGGCACTCCAGTGGCCTGGCTGCAAAGGGTTCTATAGTTATGCAAAAATGGAGGGTCCTCTTGTTCAGAGGCCACTGCTCCGCACTACCTTAGGGGTGCTCCCTATTCACTCACTGCAGCCCTCTGCAGCCGAGCTTCTCTGGTGACCTAAAACTTCTCGTTTGGAAGGGAAGGGGAAAGGGGAGGGCCACTATCCCCTCACTAGGTTGGCCTCAGTCTCCAAATCAGCAAACTGAGTTGTCAGACAGACCCCACTTGTAGGTTTGAGGCTTGCAAACTCTGCCCAGAACCCACACTAAAGGCTGGGGGGAAGGCCACTACATCCCCAACAGGTAGACTGCAACTCCACCTTTGCGCATTCTGCCATTCACCTTAATGGGGATCCTTCAGGTGTGCTTGCCTTGAAGAAGGTGGCGGCAGAATCCCTTCATCTTTGGCTTCCCAAGGAATGGGAACACAGACCCACTTCCACCTGATCCACTCTGGCTCTGGAGATGGCCAAGGAGGGGTACCGAGAGCCGACAGGCTCCAGCTTTGTTCTGATGGTTAACTATCTTCTGCCTCCCTTTGTGAGTCTCCAGTTTGTGCCTTAAAAATGCATTCCCGGGCCTCCCTGGTAGCACAGTGGGTTAAGCAATGCACTATGAAGCAAACTGTGGCATGAATTCAATCCCTGCTGCCCCGCCAGGGAGGGGACCCACACAGTGCAGCAGACCTCTCCTGCCTCGCCCGCTGCTCCCCTCAGCAGTGTGTTTCAGTCTATAAGCCTGTTCTGCTCCTCACTCTGTCTCTGGTGAATCCTCTCATCTCCCTGGACTCTGGCTTGTATCCCAGCTCTTGTGTGCATAAATAAAATCTGTTTTAAAAAGGCATTCCCAAGTCATTTATTTTTAATCAACAAAGGCCAACTTTGGGGGTAAAAAGTGTTACTGAGAAGGCAGCTGTTTCTGCAGATACCTCTGTTACACCCTCTCCACTGCTTACTTTGCAATTCTGAAGTCAAAAGGGAAGGAAGGAAGGAAGGAAGGAAGGAAGGAAGGAAGGAAGGAAGGAAGGAAGGAAGGAAGGAAGGAAG
>JAGFMF010012216.1:2993677-3021302 GCA_019455555.1 Galemys pyrenaicus
GAGGGAGGGAGGGAGGGAGGGAAGGAAGGAAGGAAGGAAGGAAGGAAGGAAGGAAGGAAGGAAGGAAGGAAGGAAGGAAGGAAGGGAGGGAGGGAGGGAGGGAGGGAGGGAGAGAGGGAGGGAGGGACAAAGAGACGCAAAGCCGCAATCCGGGCTGTCACCTGACCAAGTCTAGTGTGGTCCTCAGCAGACCTTGGGGGCAGGGGCGAGAAGACGCCGGGGTGGTGAGACCAGCGTCCACGGGACCGAGGGCGAGCTCCAGGCGCAGCACCCAGCCGAGTGCGCCGAGCGAGTGGGGGCACCAATGGCGGGGCCGGGGCCACGTGGAGACCAGTCCTGGGCCTGCTCTCAGACCTAGCCTTGAGAGTCCCCGTCTTCAGCTCAGTTTCCGGGGTAGGTGCCTGGCGTCGGCGCCGCCGCTGCGCAAAGAGCGTGCCCACACCCGCGCCGCGTCGGGGAACGCCGGGTGCCCGGCCAGAGCCGCCCCGCAGCGAGCGCCAGGCCTAGCTCACAGCTCCTCGTGCTCTCGAGCCACCTTCGTCTGGAGGTCGCACCCACGACAGACAAACCCGGGGTTCACCGAATCCACCTGGCACGCTCGAGGCTGCCTCGCCAGATGCGTGCGTCCCTCAGCGTCGGCGGCGTCGCCCGTCGATCAGCGGCTGGGGGCGCAGGGGCTTCCTCCGACTGCGCGGGAGGCGGTTTCGGAGAACCTTGGCTCGTCCCCAGCACCCTGCAGGGGGCGTCTACCGACCTCTCCACCGACTTCGGAGCGGCTACTTTATTTCAGCACCGACCAAGGGGCGGACTGCGAGGTCGGGGACGTTCCCCAGGGCAGTCAGTGAACCCGAGCAGACGCTCCGTCCGCCGCCCAGCTCCTTGGCCTCTCTTAGTTAGAATCGCGCGCACCGCGGGGCGCCCTACACCTCGGCGAAGCGCGACAGCCCGGGGCCGCGGGTGGACGGGCTCAGCGGCACCTGTCGGTCCCCAGGCGCCCCTTCAGCCCCGACCTGAAGGTGGGCGGTGGGAGGCGCGCAGGGGGCGGCTCCTCGAGCCAACTGGAGAATGCTGCAGCAGTGGGGTTCGCTTCTTCCCGGGACCTCTCGCGGGAGCAAGGTCAGGGACGCCGTCGTGGAAGTCGTGGTTTCCCCTTTGCACGAGCTCACCCCCATCTCTTCACATCTAAAATGGGACTAGGGCCCTCCCTGGTGGCGCAGTGGGTGAAGCAACGCACTATGAAGCACACGGTAGCCACTGCAGCACGAGTTCGATCCCTGCCACTGTCTGGGGAGGGGACCCACATGGCGCAGCAGACCGCTCCTGCCTCGCGCGCTGCTCCCCTCAGCAGTGTGTTTCAGTCCATCTGCCTGTTCTCCCCCCTGCTCTGTCTGGTGGACTCTCTCACCTCCCCACACCTCTGGCCTGTACCCCAGTGCTTGTATGCATAAATAAATAAATCTTTAAAAAAAAATAAAATGGGGCTAGAGTCCACACGGGCTCCCGCTCGGCTGAGGGGCGGACTGGCAGCGGTCAAGGTGAATTAGGTCGCCTTAGAAAGCGGACTCTGCTCCCTCTGCTCCAGCGCTGCGACCCTGAGCGAATCTCTTCATCTCTTTGTGCCTCGCTCCTTCCGTCACACTCACTCTGGCCCAGAAGTCGAGGGTCCCTACAAAGCTTTCCTTGCTGATGGTTTGGGGCTCGCAGATAAAGGAACAAACCAGTTCTTTTTTTTCTGGGACGTGGGACACCACTGGGCACTGAGACTGCTTTTGAGGAAACAGTACCTCCCGCAGACCCGCTCCCGCCAAGTGGCTCGCCCCTCCGTCCCCCATCTGTGAAATGGGTTGTTGAAAACGCTTCGGTCTCCGAGGCCCCTGCCGAGCCCGGGGCTTGTGACCGGTGGGGGGAGGAACCTCGCGGAGGAGAGAGAGGCTGGAAGACTGAGGGGCCGCCAGAGGTCGTCCCTCCTGGCCCTTCCTGCCCCACCCCTTTGGGTGCGGCAGAGGGGGGGCGGGGAAGGGCTTAGACACCACGTGGCAGACCCGCTTCGCGGCTGCGGGGAGGGAACACCTCGGAGCGCAGAGTTCCCGCTGCCACATATGGTCTGTGGATTTAGGTGTCAAAAACCGGAGAATTAGAAATGGTAATTTTCCGTCATTATGGCTGAAACGCGATCTGTCACAGCAACTGGAACACGTCTCCGCGCTAGCGAAAATAATGTTCGTGATTAGGAATCATTACGCACGTCAAGCCGAGTCCATTAAGTTGTAGGGAGAAATTAGCCTTGACGGGCGGAATCAAACTACAAATATACAGGTCTCGCCTTCAGGAGGCCGAGTGGCGGCTGGGGAGGCGGCCGGCCGGAGCCGGCTGTTTTCTTAATGGGCAACTGCCCGGAGGACGGACGCCCCCACCTCGCTCCGCGCCTCCCCTTCGCCGACCGCGAACCCGCGCTCCCGAGCGGGAATGGGGCTCGGAGGTGTGGCGGCAGTAGCGGGCCCCTTTCAAGTCCTTGGCCCCTGCGAGCCCCCCACTCCGCCTTTGCGAGCTGTGACCCCGCCCTAGTCACTTGACCTCCCGCCCTTTGCTCCCTCCGGCGTAAAGGAGCGCTAATCCCACCCACTTCAGGGAGCTCCCCGAGGATTACAGAAGACCGCAGTTGGTCAGCCAGAGCGCTAGAGGCCCCGGGAACCGGTGCGACCCCAGGTCCCTTTCTGGACTGGAGTGGGAGCTGCCGAGTGGCTGGAGGTGCAGGGCCTGGGAGAAGCGAGACGTGAAAATCTGCAGGCGCGAACCGAGTCCTCCTCCTCTTCAGAGGTAAGAAAGGCAGCTTGAGTCCGCCGCCTCCGGGTCTCCCTACACCCGCCCCAAGGAAGGCGGTGTCAGGGAACCTCCTTGCAATCCTGGAGACTAGAAGGGCAAATGGAGCTGGGTTAGAAGAGCCTAGAAGGCCGGCTCTGGTCTGTGAGCCTTCTTCGCCAACTCCCAGAGTTTGCCGGGGGTCTCACCAAACCTTTAGTATCCCAGCAAACTCGTGCCTCCGTGTCAGCTTGGGGAACTAAGGGCCGGAGATCTAGGGACACACCAAGGGCCAAGAAATGTGGGGAAGCTGAAGTGGGGGCGGCCTGGAGCTGCCCCGTGGACCTGCGTGGCCGTGGCCAGCTGGACCTCCCCAACTTGGTCCTTTCTCCTCCTTCCTACTGGCTGTGGCTCGCGCCTCCCGCAGAGGCTGAGCAAATGACGTGAGCTAATGAAACCGAAACACTTAGCCGGGGCCTGACTGCCTTACTCTCTCAGAACCTCGTTCCTCTCCTCTGTAAATGGGACCCTCTTCCCGCCCTGCGGCGGGAGCCTGGGGGACCGCGGAGACAGGGCAGCGCCCAGTAGCTTGGAGCCAGTGTAGTTCGAACCACCCAGCGGAGGCTCCATCCCCAAAGCGGCGTTAGGAGGCCTCAAGCTGCCCGAGGAATGAATGTAACAATTCACCTAAAGCACCCGGGAAACACCGCAGCGCTAAAGAAAGCGCTGGTTACATGGTGGTGGTAGGCGCGCACAGCCTGGCAGGGTTGTTGGTTGGAGGCTATAGGGTAAACTGCCCGCGGCCCCCTCCAGAAACTTCTCGGCCATTCCAGCAGGTCAAGCATGCGAGAGCCGAGCTTAGCCTCCGAGGGCGCCTGGGTCCCGGAGCCGCGCCTTCTAGAGCCTCCCGCGGGCCTCCCGGAGCTGGGGAGTAATTGAGAGGCAGGGACTGCCGGAGGGGCCGGCACCGGTCGGTCGGTCTCCACCACCTGCACGCGCGCCACGGCAAGCGCGCAGGGACCGATGCTCCGTCCAGAATCAGAGCTTTGGAGAGAGAACGGCAGCGGCCCCAGCGGTCTGCGCGCGCTGAGCGCGCTCTCATACTTGACACTCCTGTGACCGCCCTGGACCACTAGGAATAGTAACTCCCCCTCCACACACACACACACGCACGCACACACGCACACACACGTCGCCGCGATCGCCGCGCTAACCCTTCACTCCCTTTTCACTCCTTTTATTTCCCCTCCGGCACTGTCACTGTCACCGGTTTGCTCTGGGCGTGAACCCCACCTGGGCGGGGCCCTTTATCTCCGCATCCCTGGCGCGGGGCAAGCGGAACTTCAGCGGAGCAGTGAACAACAAAAGGAGCAAGCAAGGAAAGAGAGTCCGTCAGACAGAGTCCGTGATAAAGATTTTTCTTTTCAACAGATCGCCGTCGGAGCTTCCGCGGGGAGCTTACTTCAAGTGTCTGACCCTGGCGGGGCACCAGCGAAGAGCGCGACCCCATTTCTCCTCAGCCGCTGCGGGCTGCAGTCTCCTGAGGCAGAGCCTGAAGACCCGCTCGGGGTGTGGCACTCGGGCAGCATGGCTGGAAAACAGTTATTGCAAATCAAATAAACAGCCAGCTGCAGGGAGAAGCATTTTAAGGAAATTCTTCTGCAGGTTCTTGTGGACTAAAAGGATTCACGGGGGGGGGGGGGGCCCCTCNGCGGGGGGGGGGGGGGGGCACCTCACTTAATGTAGTTCTTCCTAAATTTTAAAAGTCATTATAATGAATTTCTTTTTAAAGCACTAGTGGGGGCCCAAGGGACTTCTGGGTGGTGCACGGAGGCCAGCACCCCAGTTCATCTAAGCACAGACAGATAAAAACTAATCTTTAAAAATAATAAAATAAAAGCACAGTGCAGTTGCAAAGGGTGCCGGAGCTGCGGCCTCACGATGGGGGGGGGGGGCTGTTCTGACTCCTTTGGTCGTTTCCACAAACGCTCAGCAATCCCTGTCCACCCCTTACCACCTCCTTTGATAGTTTTATTCCAGTGGCAAACGTCCTTTGTTTAACTTTGCAAAAACTATGTCTGTGGGAGTAGAGCATTTCCTGGTGCCTCCTGCTGGGGGGTGGGGTGGGATGGAGGTCCTGGGACACTCAGTCTTGGGGGGGGGTCATCTGATTTCTGCAGAGCAGCTCTAGCAAGCCCTTGGTTCCCACCCCCTCTGGCCCCAAGGGGCTTCTCAGGAGGAGGTCCTTGCTGCTTGCACCCCAGTATCAAAAAGACTTGGGGCATTGGAGGGTGGTGGGTGCCTCAGTGGTGGTGACACATCTGAAAAGGTGTGACCCACTCCCCAAAATCATATGCAGTGTCATCATCTTAACAAAAATGATACAATTAAAAGGGAAAAAGAGACCTGGGGCCTAAATGGCTGGTTTAAGCTCTTTCCCTGCGGAAAGAATCACACTTTCCCCACAGCTGTGGCCTTCCAGGGGCTGAGAACTACCTGCCTTGTGGCCCTGGGGCAGGCCGGGAGAAGGCCTTACTGAAACACAAGACTCCCCAGAAAGACTCTTCACCTGAGACCATTTGAGTGGCTGCTACAGCCAGGCCCTGAGCTGGGGACCCAGGGGAGGGGACCGTGAGGTGGCTGGAAAGTGGCGTCTCAGTCAGAAGCACAGCCTTTCCATCCGGTCCTGGCGCACCAGGCAGGAGCTGGCTGAGCCCCAAGACCTGTGCGCTGAGCCCCTCCACCCAGGGCTGCTAGGCCCCGCTTCCTCTCAGCGCAGTGCCGCCACCTGGCCTAAGGAAGGCAGCTGTCCAACCTGGCTCTCGCGCTGCTCTGCCTGGGCCCGTCCAGTTCAGAAACTGAACCACCCTCCGCACCCCAAGCACACCCTGCGCCTCCCAACCCTTAGCTGGCAAGTTATGCTCACTGCCATCCTCTCACACCCGCGGTGCCAAGATTTCTGGAGTTGGTCAGCAGCTGAGCTGGCAACCGAGTGTCCGGGAAGAATCCTGAGCCTGAGACCCAGGAGCCTGACAGAGAAGCACCTGGCTCTGGGCTGGGCGGGGCTCCCGATCCTCCCCCCCCCCCTTCCTGCCGGCTCTGGTGCCTCACCTGGGCCTGTGGCCATGTCCGCAGAGCCCAGACGGTCAGGGACAGACAGGGACAAATCTGGCGGACCCTGCTTCATACTAAGTCCTTCCCAGTAATAACTAGATGCGAATGCGTAGGCTCCGCTCAGCGCCACTGGGCACCGCAGGGCCCTCCCAGCTGGCTTCCCAGAAGCGGCTATTCCAGAGGCATGTCAAGCAGGACACTGAACCAAGAGCGCAGGTGATAAGGGCTGGACAGCGGCCGCACCAGAAGGGCCTTTCATCTCAGTTATGAGGAGGGTGGCCTGAGGCCAACGCAAGCGGAGGGGAAGGACACCAAGGACACGGCTGGGAGGGCGCTCTCTTTGGCCAGCCTCTCCTCTCACCTGCCCCACGTCCTCCCTTCTCACCTTCGAGTGAGTCTCCAGCACCTTTCCCACAGCCAGAGGGCCCGAGGAAGGATGAGTCCGTTTCCTCGGCAAGAGGAGCAGCCTCCTTAGGGAGCAGGTTCCAAGGAGGGGCTCACCTGGTGACTTCGGCGTCCAGTCCCGGGCCGGGACCTGCGCTGTCCATCCTGGAGGCTGGCGCCCGCCCCGCGCCCACCTAACCTCGGGCATCCCAGGGATACCTGCGAGAGGAACGGTGACGAGGGTTTACTGCTTGGGGTTGGAAGCCTGGGGAGGAGCAGCAATTCCATTGTTGTCAGTTGCCAAACACAAGCAAGACTGTAGCAGAGCGTACAGCCCCTCAGAGGGAGCCCCGGGAAGCTGGGGTCCTGTAGCTAAAGCCCCCAGAGCTCCCAAGCGACCTCTGACCCTCGCAGTCCTGCACCCTCCCGTGGGGGGGGGGGCTGCAGTTTCCCGGGCGTTGGGGTCGTGGCAGGAACCAGCCCGGGACCCAAAGTCCCAAGTTGGCACCCGGGAGGCTCCCAGCCCCAGCCGCCAGGCGAACCCAGAGAACCGCAGCGCCAGCCCCGCGTGGTTGTCGGTGCGCAAAAATCCTCCCGCGCAGCCCGCACAACGGAGGAGGCCTCGCCCCACAAGGGGAACCATTCAAAATGTTAATGAGCTTATTAAAATGAGCGGCTTCGCTGGTTCTTGTTTTGCAGCCTGTGCCACCCTGGCTTCAGGGCGGACTGCGGGCGGAAAGCCCTGCAGCATTATTATTATTTTCTTAACACATTTCCCATTCAAGGACTTGGGACGCTCTGAGCTCAGCGCGGCCCAGAGGCGATAGCCTCAGGTCTCCTCCCTCCAGGCGCCGCGGGGCGCGGGAGTCTTCGTGGAGGAAAAGCTGGACTTTCCAAAATAGCTGGCCACCCAAGCCCAGGAAGGAGGCCCAGAGATAATGACCCTGCAAGGCAGCAACGTGGAGAACCCAAATCTTTTTAAAAAATCAATCCAAATAACCTTCTACTCCCCCCAAAGCTGCTAATGAAGCAGTTTATTATGACTCAGTGTTTAAAACAGAAAGGCTTTGTCCTCAGGCCTCTCCCAGCCAGAGGTGAGCATGGACTCCAGAATTCCCCCCAGTCTAAGTAGTGCCTGACATCTCCTTGGTGGGGTTAGTCTGCTCCAGAGAAGAGCCGCTAACTGTCTAGGAGTCTTCAGCGCCGTGGCAGATCCACCTCCCTCCCACTTGTGGCCTCCAGCCCACAGAATCATTCCCTGGGTCTACAGGGCCACTGAGCGGATCTGACCGCTTCCCATGGGGCTGTGCCAGCCTGGAGAGAGACGCTCCCACCTGAGCATCCCAGACCTCCAGACCTGCACCCCTAAACACGGGGGCGCAGGCCCTTGCTGCTTACCCAGGAAGCCAGGGTGACCACCCAAGGGAGTGGGGAGAAGGATGTGGAGGACTCACCCAGCAGCCAGGGCTGCTCACCCTGGGGAGCTGATGTTGCAACTGCAGCAACAGTAAGGGGTGCAGGTGCTTGCTGGGGAGCCCTGTGGTCTGTGCACACCAGGCTCCCCTCACACTTACTGCAGGACTGCTGGTGCACCGGGGCTTGCTAGGACCCAGGGGCTTGTGGGGAGGGGCAGAGGATGGAATTTCGGGCCTTGCCTTGGTCTGGGGAGCTGTCATGCACACTCTCTGGGAGTGAAAGAAATGTTTGGACATGCAAGGGGTCTTCCCTTGCAGGAGGTTCCAGTGCTGGAGGCCCGCTCCCACAGCCACCCCTGTTCCCTTTGAACTTGACATTCCATCAGGAACAGGGAGGAGCGCTTCACTAGTAGAGGGTTCCTGGTCAGTGCCTGCCCAGCCAGAGCAACGCTCTTGCCTTGCTGCCTCCACCACAGCAAAAGTTTGTAGCACTCCTGACAGGGTGTGGGGCTATGGGTCTGTCTTCCCACTTTTCACATTTGTGAATCTCCCCAATTTGAACACCTGGATGTTTCCTTACTAAGAGCGCAGCCTCATATGCATCCAACAGGTCTGAAAGAACTTCATGGTTCAAGCGAAGCTGGAGCCGGCACCGACCACCCTCACTTGCTGGACCCTGGGACTCAACCTTCTTTTATAAATGCCTTAATGGTTTAAACAACCCAATTTGTGTTCAATAACTGCTGTGTGTAACTACAGAAAGAGCTCCAGTTATTACATGATGTAACCACTTAAATATAACAGGCTTTTTTTTTTTTCAACTCTACTTTGGCTTTTCTCCATTTACTCTGGAGACTCAAACCCAGTGAGGTGGGGGTCCCTAGCCTGTGAGGGGGACCCTCTGCTGAATGGGCGATGGAGAACTGTCAGCTCTGTTCCCTTCAAATCTTGTCTGACCAGTTCTCTTAATGTTCAAGCAAATCACATCACCTCTTGGAGTCTCAGTTTCCCCAGGTAGAATGGCGGGACTTATCCACCCCACTACAGCGACTCCCCAGGGGACAAGGGACAGGATCCTGAAGTACTTTTTCGAATGTAACCTCCCAGAAAGGGAAGGAGTTGTTTGGGGGGGGGGGTTTGCATACATGTGCTATTTGGCTCCTGGCTGGGGTTTCCCTCCAGTTGGGAGTCTCTGCCCCTGCTTCCTTGGGGCACCCTTCACAGGGTGGGGGTGAACCAGCGGAAACGCTGCATTGCTTGCCCTCAGCGCTAGGACTTGCGAAGCACCTCCAGCAAAGCGCTCTCCCCACGCTGCTGGCGACTCCTAATCTAGAGCGGGTCATGCCAGCGGGAGCCCTTGCCCTTGGGGTCCTGCCCGCCCAGTGCCAGCCCCACTGAGCTGCTCCACCAAGTCTCCCTTGCAGGGCAATATCCGAGGCTTGGTGGAGGCTTTCCTCTGCGGAAGGGGCCCTTCTGGATAAAGCTGAGACTGTGGACCCGCGAGAGGTCTGAGTCTGCCTGCTCCTGGGGCTACATGGAATGTGAGGGAGTGTCGGCTGGGCCAGGACTGCACTCCCCCGACAGTTGGGGCATCGGCATCGGGGCCAGGCCCACGAGGTCTGCAGGCTGACTGAGCATCCTGCTGAGCACTGTTTTCTGTAGAGCTAGCCGCCCTCCCCAGGCCCAGCTTCTCAGCGGGGGAGCAGCTACCATCGACCTGCCTCTCAGGTGCAAGGCTGAGGGCTTGAGCTTTTCCCGACCTTCTCCCGGGAAGTCACATCTGCTCTTAGCCTCTACCCTCTGCTGACTCCCAGGAGCCGCCAGCAGATAAGCTGGCCAGAAACGTCATTTATTTTCTGAAATGGAACCCATCCCCTACCGCCCCATGCCTGGCCCAGTTATTCCTGAATATTCTTTGGGGTCACCTCCAACTTATTCCCATGAAGAGAGCAGCTTGGGATGCCAAGACCAATAGGCCCAAAGTTTGAGTCTTACACACACACACACACACACACACACACACACACACACACACACACACACAGCAATCAGGGCAACCTATGGATCGCAGCTGTTCTGGCCAGAGCAAGAGTCCCAGGCTGACCCTAAATTCTCAGGGCCCATCGCAGTGAGGGTCACATTCCCCAGCCCTGGTTTACCCACCTATTGTGTGGGTCAAACTTAACAATTCCCAAGCCCAGCTCTGACCTTCACTAAGGGCGGAAAGGGCTGAGGAGGAGCAAGGGGGTGACAGCCTGGCTGCTCCACCGTCCTGGGGGCGCCATGCCCCGAGGAGGCCCAGGGAGCTCCGCAGCTCCAGGGAGAAGGTGGACAGGACCTGAGCCAGAACGGGGTGGCAGGGAGCGGAGCAGCTTCTAGGCCTTGAAAGGGAGAGAGGAGAAGGAACGCAGAGAGTGAAGAAGGAAAAGGAAAGGAAGAAAGCGGTACCGTTTACTTCCGCTGCTGTGGCGAAGGAGGTTCTGGGCCCAGCAGGACTTAGGTTGCCAATGCGGGGAGAAATCCTCCCAGGCCCCTCTGGATCTCGGATCTCTGGGCACTCGCACCCCGGCAAGCAACCGGGCGGCGCAGAGCAAACTGCAAAACCCGGCTGTTTCGAGTCAATCCAGTAAAATAGGCCCAGGCGAGGGGGTGGAGAGGAAAGACCGCGGGAAGGGGCGCCGCCCCGCCTACTTGCAAGAAACTCCCCAGTTCCCTGGACCCCTCTGCGCAGGGATGGAGAACAAACTCCCCTCTTAGGACGCAGCTGCAAACATCGGGTATTTTCAGAAAGGGGAAAAAAATCGATCCCCTTAAAAAAATCCTCAATGATGGCGATTTCGGGAAAGAGGAAGGCAGATTGTAGCATTATCGGAAACGTTCTAACTTCCTAAGAGGAAAACTCATTCTTGATGGTGAAATTTAAGTGGAACTTTTTTTAACGTGTCAAGAAGAAACAATATGAAGGCAGGAAGTATTTGGAAATTACTTGGACCTGGGGCGCGGATGTGTATAACCCGAGGGCTTTTTCCCCTCTTTGCTGTCCAGAAACAGCAATCGTTTTGGAAAGCGCAGCTAGGGCCTCTCTGCCCCCACCCTGCCTGCCGGAGGGGCTGCAGGCGCCTGGATTGCTCCTTGGGGCTCAGGAGCCTGGGGGCGCTGGGACTGGAAGAGATGGGGGCAGGGAGGAAAGATCGTGGGGCTTCCAGCATCCAGTGAAATTGAAAGTAGCCTGGGCCGGGCCGCGGTTTCCAGTCGGGCTGGCGGACTGGGCCTTGGCGCCAGCAGCACGGCCTTAACTCTTCCTTGCTTGCCCGCAGGAGACCTGCGGCGGGGAGAGCAGGGGTGTATTTTGCTCCTGTGAATCCTTGGCGTTCTGGGGAGACCTGCAACGCACGTCATCTGTAAAATGGGATAATAACTAACCTGGCCCCACCCTCTGCTCCCAGAGTTGGCTTCTGCCAGGTCAGAAGATGCCAAGTCATCAGACAGGGAAACCTCTGCAACAAGGTTGGGTGCCTTGGCGCCTACCTGGGCGACTACTTATTATCAACCAGTGTGTTCTCCGCATGAAGGGCAGCGTCACCCAAAGGAACTCTACCAGAACCGAAAGCAGAGGGAACAGCCATTGCGGTGGGGAATGGAAATTAGCTACAGCCTCAGCTGCAAGTAAGTGCTTCCTAAGTTCGGAACCCCACGCCTGCAAGAATAAAAGGGAATCCTAGATGTGAAGATTCAGAGGGACTCAGCTGTGGCTCTTGCCAAGCCCCTGAAACCAAGACTCCCTGAGCTGCAGGGTTTAAACCCTGGTGGGCGGCAGGGCTGCTCCCCCATCCACCCCCAGCAAAGTCTCCTTCACCCCATCTGAAGAGAGATTGGGAAAAGGAGTCCCCAGGATTAATGTTACTGGCTCCCCAAAGCCTGCCAGACAGAGGCTCAGAGAAAAACAGCATCCAGGACAGCATGTTAAACTAAAAGTTTATAAATTAAAGGGGGAAAAGTACAGCGAACAGAGTTTCCAAACGTCACACATCTTGTACAGTTAATGCTCTAGTCGAGGGCAAGAGGGCACTGAGCCTTGCTGAGGCACAAAGCGGGGGTTGACAGGGCCACCGCGGGAGGGGCAGGGGCCAGGACGGGGGATTCTGAGTGGGGGGGGGGGGAGTCACAGAGGCGACAGACAGGGAAGGGCTCAGCGCCCAACCGCCCAGACCCCCAAGAAAGGCNGGGGGGGGGGGGGGGGGGGGGGGGGGGGGGGGTTGGGGGGGGGGGGGGGGGGGAGTCACAGAGGCGACAGACAGGGAAGGGCTCAGCGCCCAACCGCCCAGACCCCCAAGAAAGGCTGGTGGGGATATTCACATTGAATACAAAAATAACCGTCATTTGAATACAAACAACTGGAAAGTGCTACAAGTTTTAAACCTCCTTTAAAAAAATAAAAAGAACTTAAGGAAAGTTTCTGCGAAGGGCTGCCGGGTTTGCTCTCCTGGTTTGGGGCACTTTTAGGAGCTCCCCAGGGGGGTCAGGGTCTTAGAAGATGCTGGGGTGAGTGGGGGTGGCCCTGCCCTGTCCTCTGGGCTCCCTTCCCTACATTCAACACCCAGTTGGGTGCCCCCACCCGAGTTCTGACACCACGGATGGGACGGAGGGCCAGAAAATCAAACCCTTCCGGGTTCAATCAACCCCTCACCAGGGGCTCTTTGGGGCTGCCAGGGTTCCACACCCCACTTGTAATAAATGCAATTTCCAAAAATAATAGATATGTAGATACACATAGATCGGTAGCATGGATACCATGAACTAGTGTGGCCAAGCGCACGATGCTCCCGGCAGGCCTGAACTTCTGGGGATTCAGGCTCTGTGGTCTCCAGGAGTTCTCTCTGCTCCGGGGAACGCCATTCCCAGGCAGACACCATCCAAATCCAACCTTGTCGCGGCAATAAATAACGTTCGAGGGCTCCCAGGCAGGTGAAGGGAGAGCGGACTCCTAGGTCATCGGGGCCTCTGTTCGAGTTAGAAAAAGGCGCCCCCTCTGGACAGACTCGCCCGCGGCCAGGCCGCACGTCCTGGAGAGCCGAGCCACGGCTGGATTTCACTCTTCGTCGCCCTTCGACCCGCGGCCCCGCGGAGCGCACACCCCGCGCAGCGCCAGCGGCCGCCGGGAGCTGAACTCGGGCATCTCACGCTGTCTCGCCCCAGGCGGGCTCACTGGGTGCCCGCCGCGGCCGCGCACGTGGAGAGCGCCCAGCCCGGGAGGCAGTAGTACGGGTAGTAGTACGAGGGCTGCAGGGGCAGCAGCGAGGGCGGCCGCAGCACCTCGCCCGGCAGGTACTGTCTCTGGTCGTCGCGCACCAGCACCTTCACTGCCACCTTCTTGGCGGCGGGCGCGGAGGCCAGCAGGTCCGCGGCCATCTGCCGGCGCTTGGTCTTGTAGCGACGGTTCTGGAACCAGATCTTCACCTGCGTCTCCGTCAGCTTCAGCGACGCGGCCAGGTCCGCGCGCTCGGGCCCCGACAGGTAGCGCTGGTGGTTGAAGCGGCGCTCCAGCTCGAAGACCTGCGCGTGGGAGAAGGCGGCCCGCGAGCGCTTCTTGCGGGGTTTGGGAGCCGCGGCCTCCTCCTCCGCGCCGCCCGCCGGGCCGCCGCTGCCGCCGGCGCCCGCGCCGCTGCACAGCGCCGACACGCGAGCGCCTCCCGGGCCAACGCCGTCGTCCTCCGCCCTCGGACTGCGGTCGCCTGCGGACCCCAGCGGGAACAGAAACAGAAGACGGTCAGCGCCCCAGAGGAGCGAGGTCAGGCCTCAGCTGCAGGGCGGGAGGGAGCGGGGAGGGCGCGGAAACACGCTTCTCCGCGACACCGCTCCGAGTCCTGCCCTACGGTTCACGCCCCAGCCCCTCCGGTGCCCAGTCGGCACTGGCACTGTCTGCGTGTCTACGCGGTGACAGACATCCCGCTCCTTGCCCTCTCTGGGCCCCCGGGAACGTGGAGACGTTGGGCCTGAGCATTTTCGCAGACCTCCGCCGGCGGCGCCGAGCCTTAGGCGGGCAGGCTGCGTCCGGCCTCCCTCCTGGGGCCCGCCAGCCCCCTCTACGCTGCGCCGCAGCGGCACGCGCCTCAGCTGAACATAAGGGAAGGGAGGAATGGCTCTAGGGAAGGGGCTTCTGGAGGCTTCCAGCAACCGCCGCCTTGCTGCGAGGCAGTGGCAGTGAAAGGGCCAAGGCCGGGACTTCGCCCTCTCGCTTTACAAGAGCACGAGTTGAGGGCTGGGGGTTGGCGGTGACGGGGTGGGGGGTGTCTCGACCGCAAATCCTTGCATCCTGATCTGAGTCCAGTTCCTCTACCATAGCACCCCAGCACAGAGGCCTGCTAGGACGCAGATACCAGCAGCGTGGGGCCAGCGTGGGGCCTACAGCAGCGTCCACCACTGAGACACGCCCGGATTTTCCTGACCAAATGACAAGCCAGCCCTTCACTGAGGCCATCGCTTTCCCTGCCACGCCTCGTGGGACCCACATCGAGCCCTTCTGCCTTCAGCTGCCAGCTGGGTTTACTTGGCCCTCGGATCCTCAGCCCAGGGCAGGGTCCTGAAGAAGTTACACAAGCCTTCCTCCTCCGAAGCCTCGGGTAGCTGTTCGCGCCTGGCCACTGGCCACTGGCGGCATCCCTTGCTACCCGGGATCTCCAGCCAGAGCGTCCCTGCTCCAGGGCACCGGCCACCGGGGTCTCCAGGCCCCTCACTCTCCCCCAGCGCAGGCCCTGGCGGTGCAGCCGTTAGGCGGTGGTTCTCTCCCGGCCGGTCCAGAGCACACCGCCCCAGGACGCGGGTTCTGAGCTCAGTCCCGGAGCGTTAGAGCAGCCGGTACTAGCGGCCCCAGTTTCGGGTCTTGGCCAGTCCCGGGGCCCCAGGGCGCCGTGCTGCCTGCAGGCCCACCCACTCGGCTCCGCGAGGTTGCTGTGCGTGCCCAGCCCGTCCGCCCGGCCCGGCCCCTTTCCCTGCGAAGCCTCTGCGAACCTGAGACGCTGGCCGACATCTCGCTGTCGCTGCGGCCCGCGGCTTCCTCCTCCAGGTCCTTGGCGGCGGGCAGTTCGCAGACCGGCTGGCTGAGCCCCAGGGTCCCCCCCGCGCGACCGGCTCCGCTGGCCCCCGGCGCGTGCGCGCAGCGCCGTCCGCCTTCGTTCTCCTCGCTGAGCGCGGAGTCCGAGTCCCAGCCCGGGCTCTCGGCGTTGCGCCCCGCAGCCGTCCTGGCCCCGGCGGGAGACGCCAGCAGAGAGTCCTCGGCGCCCCCCAGCGCGCCCGCGTCCGTCTCCCCAAAGAGCCTCCAGCAGCAGACGGCGGGCGCCGCGGCCACGGCCACCGCGGTGCCCCCCGGAGCCGGGCGCCCGTCCGGCGCGGGCAGCCCGCCGCGCTCCTCTTTCTTGTTGAGGATCGCCTGGATGGAGAAGGGCGTCAAGGTGCTGGCGCCGCGCACCGCCATCTGCGCGGCGGGCTGGAGCTGCCGGCCGGCCGGGCGGCCGGGGCGCGGGGCGGCTCGGAGCTGGACGGAGCGCGCGGGCCGCGGCAGCCCGCGCGAGCCCAGCGCGCCAGAGCCCGGCAGCCCCCGCCCCGCGCTGGCCCCGGCTCGGCGCCGACCCTCTCCCGGCTTCCGAGGCCCGCCTGCCCGGAGCCCCCTCCCGCAGCCCAGCGCCGGACGCCCTCCTCGCCCGCTCGGCCGGATTATCTCATCGCCTCGCGCGCCGAGAGGCGGGCCGGGGTCTGCCCGCGCGGGCCGCGGGGGCGGGCCGGCGGGGGCCCTGGGCGGCGGCGGCGGCGCTCTCCCGCCGCCTCCGGGGCGCGCGGCCCGAGCCCCTGCGTCCGGGCGCCGTCTCTTCCCCGCCGCGGGCTCGGGCCCTCGCTCCCGCCGAGCCGGCTCTTCCGGACCCTCCCCGAGGCGGCGGCGGGACTGCGGCCGCGGAGTCCGAGAGGCGCGGGCACCTTCCCCCGCCCCGTTTTATCTGCGGCTCAGCGCTTCCCGGCCCGGCGCCCGCCGCGTCCCCCGCCCGCCGGGTGTCATTCCTCACCGCTGAGTGACAGCGCCGGGCCACGCCCCCGCCAGGCCGTCCCGGCGCTCCCGGCCGCCCATTGGCTGGCTCCGGCGGGGCGACGCCGACTCGGACGGACAGAACGGGCACGTCGCGCCGGGAAAGTTAGGGTCTGACTTAACCCCTTCCCCCCCGGCCCGACGGTCGGGGCGTCCGCCGGCCGCCGCGGGGCTCAGCCCCCAGACGCGCTGCCCGGGAAAGCGCGTCTTACCTCTGCAGCCCGCCCCGCCGTTCGGCGCGTTTGGGGCGCGGGGGACCGTGCAGTCTGAATCTGCGGAGAAAACCCAAGATCGCGGCTTCGTAAATCGCGCTGACAGTTTCTGTTCTTCAGGAAGACTCCTGCACACGGAGAACAAAATGCATGTTTTTTTTTCTCGCTAGTTTCGCAGTTTGTTCTCTGCTTATTCTTTTCCCTTAAATAATCAGTTAACTGACATCAGTCTAGACATATTTTTCTTTCCTCCTCCTGTTTGATTTGATTCGATTTCTATGGAGGAGTTAAAAAGGAAAGGGTGAGCAGTGACCAGTCCAGGCAGACGGGAAGCCTCTTTGAGGGGGTTTCTGAAAGCTGCTTGGTGTTTCCCTGAGGGGTCAAGACGGGGTCGAATTGGGATTTGTTCAATTTTACACCATTCAATTGGTTTTCAGATGTTTGTTACTTGGGAGTTGAATTAGAGAAATATGTTTGTTTAAAATACTATGTGGGATTTGACCACATAAGGACCGCGAACTGATAGCACACGCTCTTAAAAAAGAAGGAGTGCTCTGCCTTGTGTAATACAAGGAGCCCACGCTAAGACGCATGGACACGGTGAGTCAATCAAGGCAGTTATTTGTTCTTCAATTAAAGATGCCCAAGGAGCATCCTTGCTGTCTTCCATAAATTTTACCAGCGGTTTCACTTAACACCAATGGCACAACTCGAACCGTAAAATAAATGTAAAGGACTGTGATTTCAATTTAGTAAATTGCTGGGGTTTATGTTTTTGGTGTCGCTAAAATAAACACCATTTCAACCCTGGTTGATTTCTTCGGAGTGGTTCTTGTTCTACAGGAAGTGTGTCTGCTGTGTTCAGTTTTCCGTCCAGTGGAGGGTGCAGGACCTCTACATCCTCGCACTGCACGCGCGCGCGCACACACACACACACACACACACACAGAGTGACCTTCCTCGCACCCTACGCGCTCCACAGCATCTGCACTGCTGGGTGTTTGGGAAAAGAAAAACCTCCTGCTTGAAGAGGTCGTTGCCCCTTAGAGCTCTTTACAGTGACGTCAGTTTTGAGGAGAAGGTGTCTGAATTTGTGCCCCCAGGGGCCGGCGTGAGGGACTGACGCCCTTCGGGCAGGGAGGGGACCCAAATGACTCTTCACCAGGTTGCAAAAGAAAACGTGTCCTTTCCCTCCCAGGCTGACCTGTGTTTGTTCTCTAAATTACCCTTCTCCGCTGCCCCAGGGAATCTGTTACTCTCTGGGGCGAGTGGAAGAGGACACGGACAGGGCCCGCTCTGAAGGTGAGAGGCGGCCAGCGGGGCTGCGGCCACACGGCCCGCCAGCCCTCCTGGGCTAGGACGCGGTGTGGGCGAATAATAAGAGTGAGCTGGGCATGCAGACAGGCGGAGATGTTTGGGGCTTGAGTGACCGAGT
This sequence comes from Galemys pyrenaicus, assembly GCA_019455555.1. Taxonomy (NCBI): domain Eukaryota; kingdom Metazoa; phylum Chordata; class Mammalia; order Eulipotyphla; family Talpidae; genus Galemys; species Galemys pyrenaicus. The sequence continues at coordinate 3,011,111 of JAGFMF010012216.1, forward strand.
GGGAGAGGAAGCTTGAGGCCATACAAAATCTTATTTGAACATGATAACTACCATTCTCCACCCTCCCACCCCACCCCCTTTTTATTTATTTTTTTAATAAATCGCAGCAGGCTCTGACCCTGGCCACAGGCCTGGGCAGACGTTTGCAGGGCACGGAGACCTGCGGTTCAGCGCGGCGGCGTCGCCGGGTTTTCGTGTGTCCAAGTGGAAGAAAGTGGCCACAGGCCGGAGGCGCCCAGAGAGGGGCCGCGTGTCCTCGCGGCCACCGCGGCGTGAGCGCCTGCTCGTCTGGTGCAGCGCGGCCTCAGGGCCGGAGCCGCGCGGGGCGGCAAACGCCGGCTGCAGCTGCAGCGGGAAGCGGCTCCTCACCGGGCCGGGAGGGCGGCGAGGGCTCGGGGCCCGCGGGCGAGGGGCGGGGGCGCAGGGCCGGGGCGCGCTCCGCGCAGCGTCCGGGGGTCAGTCCTGCGCGCGGCGAGGGCTCGGCGGTCAGCGCGGGTCGCTGGGCGGAGAAGGCGGTCGCTGCTCCGGGCCCGGCTTCAGGGCGACGACTCGCTCCCGGCGTGGCCGCGAGCTTCAGCAGCCCGGGCGGTGGGGCCGCTCCTGCCGCGCCGTCGGCTCCGCGCTCGGGCCCGGCCCGGGAGCCGGCCGCGCGGGTGAGCGGGCAGACGGCGAGTCGTCGAGCCGCACCCGGCCCGCGCCGCCGCGCCCGCCCCGGGCCCCGGCCCGCGCTGCTGTTCGCTCCCCGCCCGGCTCTTTCTCCCCCGCTCCTGCTCCTCTCGCTGCTCCGCGGCCCGGTGCCTGCGCGCCCCCTGCTTGCGGCTCCCTGGCGCCCCGGAGCAGCGCGGTCGGACACGCTCCCGGACGGCGGGGCTGCCGCCCACCGCGGGCGGAGCGCCGGGCGACGGCGAGCGACCCCAGTGCGGGGGAGCCCGGGAAGCCCTGGCTCTCGGGAGCGCGCTGCCGGCGGCTGTGCACGCGCCTCATGCAGCCAGAACCCAGTCGGCGGCGGGGATTTCCCCGGGCTCCCCGTCCCGCGCCCGCCACCTGCGCCCGCCGCTGTCCTTGGTCTCTCGGAGAGCGGCCGCCGTCCGTGCCCGAGGGCCCAGGGCAGGCGCCAGGGCCGGCTCTGCAGCCGGCCGCCGGGACGGACGCAGCCCTCGGAAGCGGGGGACCTTGCCGAAGCCGCCTACCTCCTCTGGCCGCGCTCCCCACTCCTCAAAGGAGCGCTTGTGCCCGGGCCCTCCGAGGCCAGCCCTGAGCTGGGAAGGCCCGAGGGCAGGGAGGGGTGCGGTGCGGGCGCGAGGGCCGGCTCCAGGCGGAGGCCGCGCGGGGACTGCACGGCTCTCCCCATCCGCAGGCTCTGGAGGGCGCCCCAAGACCCGCCAGCCTCGCAAGAGTGGGGCGCCCCTTTCCCGCCTGCAGACACCGGCGCCTGGGGTTCAGCCCCGCACGGTTTTTCAGGCACGTGGTCCAGGGACACCCGACCGCGCGGAGCGGGTTGCTGCGTATTTAAACCAACACTGGCTCCAACGAAGCGCCGCAAGTCGCAACCTATACAACACATCGGTCTCCCCATTTTACAGCCGGGGAAACTGAGGCTCGCAGTCTAAATCCCTATCGCAAAGCAGCTACATCTGGGCCCCAGTCTGAGTTTGTCTAATGCCGGTCCCACTGTACTTGCGGCTCTCACCGGCTTTTCTCGCGCACGTGCACATTTACGCTCGCTCAGTGTTCTCGGCGTCTTCCTACCATTCGCGCCGAGGTCTGCGGGCCGAACCTGACCTTCACAGGTGGAAAGACACACACTGTCATTGTCATCAGTAAGCGCTACTGAGCCTGCTAGAGCCCGCCCGGGAGAAGCACGCCCACTGCGTGCTGCAACGTGGACACATAGGTGTTGCTCCGCTCTGAGATGCGGTGATGGGACCTCACGGAAGTCGTGTCCCCTTTGGAATTCGGGATTTTGTTATTTTGGTTTTTAACCTTTAAAACCCAGATTGGAGATCGTCTTTCAGGTTTAAACGGAATTGTTGGGACGCCCGAACCCGCCTGCGTACAGTGGAGGACGAGCGCCACCTAGCGGGGGACCCCTGCGCGCTGGCTGACATTCGAATCTAGAAAAGTACCAAAAAAGAAAAGATTGGTTTTTGCCACTAGTTTTATGTTTCCTCAGTGGCACGTTGTGAGTGATCTAATGGTGAGGTGTTCCATTTAAAACCTCACCTAGACAGAATCCAGATTCCTCTTCTGAAACACCCCCAAGACGCGCCTCACGCGAGGTCCCGGACATGTGGGATCACTTGTAAGGTGGGGGTGTTTGCGGTGCCCCCTCCTGCGTATACACACGAGTAACGCTCCTGGGGCGTCTCAGGGGCCCTCACAGTGGGAGGTTCCCGCTGGACGGTGATTAGGGCAGGAGCAATTCTGTTTGAGGCACTGCAGCCTTTCTGGAGACTGATCTCTCCATGGAGGAACTGGGGTATATCAGGCTCACAGTCAGAAAACTCAGGCATTTCATACAAACCCATCTTGTCCTTCATGTTTTATTTTCTCGTTTAGGTTGTCTGTTTGGGGGTGCATGGTGGTGCTATTTTTGAGGGAGGGAATTGAGTGGGGAGCAGGTTGGATGGGTAAAGAGGAAGATGTTTTGGGCATTGGTGTGTCCTGAGTTTGAGACTCTTGCAAATTTCAAAAACAGTTTTCTGAATTTCTTGTGGTTCTGTGTCTAAGTAACTTCTGAGGGCCCTTTGGGTAGCACAGGGGATTTTCCTTGCAACATCTTTCAACGTATTTATTTTTCTTTCTTTTTTAAAAACAGTTATTTATTCATGCACACAAGAGCTGGGATACAGGCCAGAGTCACGGGAGGTGAGAGGATTCACCAGAGACAGAGCAGGGGACAGAACAGGCAGATGGACTGAAACACACTGCTGAGGGGAGCAGCGGGTCAGGCAGGAGAGGGCTGCTGCGCCATGTGGGTCCCCTCCCCGGCCGGCAGCAGGGATCGAACTCGTGCTGCAGTGGCCGTGGTTTGCTTCATAGTGCGTTGCTTCACCCACTGCACCACCAGGGAGGGCCCCTTTTGCTAGTATTCTTTTAGAAAAATATTTACATTTAAAAGTTGTAGTGAAGGGGCCTCCCTGGTGGCGCAGCGGGTTAAGCAACACACTATGAAGCAAACCGCAGCCACTGCAGCACGAGTTCGATCCCTGCTGCCGGCCAGGGAGGGGACCCACATGGCGCGGCAGACCTCTCCTGCTGTGCCCGCTGCTCCCCTCAGCGGTGTGCTTCTGTTGATCTGCCTGTTCTGCTCCCTGCTCTGTCTGTGGTGTGGTGAATCCTCTCACCCCGCCCCCACACCTCTGGCCTGTACCCCAGTGCTTGCATGCATAAATAAATAAATCTTTAAAAAAAAAAAGTTGTAGTGAAGTGTACATGAAATTTACCAGTCTGGCCAGTGCTAAGTATATGGTTATGTGGCATGAAGCACATTCTGTTACACAACCGTCACCCCCTCCCCACGGCTCTTTGACCTTGTGAAACTGAAATCCCCCGCTGTCCCCTCGAAGCAAACACTCCTCCTGCCCTTGTAGCACCACCCTTGTGTCGCTCTTCTCTTGCCCATTCTAAGCACCTTGCTGAAGTGAAGTCATTCGGCATGGGTCCTTGAGGCAGATTTATTTCTCTCAGCACAGTGTCCTGTTTTCACCCACCTTGTAGTAGGTGTCAGAATTCTCTTCCTCTTGAAGGCAGAATAATATCCATTGTGTACATACCACAGTTTGTTTATGCATTCATCCATCAGTGGACCTTTGGTTTGCTCAGGCGTCTTTGCTGTCGTGATCAGCGCTGCTATGAAAATGGGAGCTGCAGACATCTCTTTGAGACCCTGCTTTCAGTTCATTTGGATCTAAGCCCAGAAATGAAATTGCTTAGTCACGTGGTAACTGTACAATTTTTTTAAAGATTTATTTATTTATGCACACAAGAGCTGGGGTACAGGCCAGAGGGCGTGAGAGGATGCACCAGAGACAGAGCGGGGAGCAGAACAGGCAGATGGACTGAAACACACTGCTGAGGGGAGCAGCGGGGAGGCAGGAGAGGTCTGCTGCACCGTTTGGGTCCCCTCCCTGGCCGGGGATTGAACTCACACTGCAGTGGCTGCGGATGCTTCATAGTGCTGAGACTTAACCTCTTGCACCACCAGGGAGGCCCTGTGTAATTTTTTCTTGAGGAACCTCTGTATTGTTCTCCATAACGTCTGCACTATTTACAATCTATTCATAGTACATAGTGCAATTTCTCCACATCTTCATCAACATTTGATATTCTCTGCTTTTTTAAAAAGATTTATTTTATTTATTAATGCATATTAAGAACTGGGGTACAGGCTAGAGGTGTGGGGGGTGAAAGGATTCACCGGAGACAGAGTGGGGAGCAGAACAGGCAGATCAACTGAAACACACTGCTGAAGGGAGCAGTGGGGAGACAGGAGAGGTCTGCCTAGCTCGGTGAGTCAGCTCCCTGGCCAGGGATCCTTCATAGTGCTGAGACTTAACTCCTTGCACCACCAGGGAAGCCACTTTCTTTCTTTGTTTATGAATGTTTTCTTTCTTTTCCCATCCTTGGTAGGCCAAGTTGTTTACTAGGTGGGAAAGATTTGAGAAGACTGATCAGGACGGGGGAGGCTGGTCTGGATTAGACTTCCACATGGGGGTGTGACGCAAGCTACTGAGCACACTATTTCCTGAAGAGCCAGGGTTGGAGAGAGAAATATGGGGCTTATCAGACAATGGTGGTTGTGATGCAGCTGGATGAGGTTGCCCAGGAAATGACTGTGGGCTGACAAGAGAGTGCTCTGGGGGTAGCAAACTTGGTTTTCCAAGGTCTGGGTCACCTGTTCAGTGGGAAAAAACAGGTAAGGTATGTACTTGAGCAAGTCCAGAGAGGAGAACTTAACCACCAGGGAAGCGACTGGCTGTGCTGTACAGGCGAGCTGTAGGAGGCAGAAATAGGACCTTCCGGTGGGGCTTGGTGAAGCCACTGATCCCGCTGTGGGAGCGGCTCCTCAGGATGCTGGGTTGGCTTGGAAAGGGGGCCAGATTGAAGTGAGTTGAGGAGCGTGTGGGAGGGGAAAAGTGGAGCTAGCAATACAGGCGGCTTTGTAAACAAGTTTGTCATGAAGGGAAGCAGAATGGTGAGAGGGAGGTGGAGGGGACCCTGTGACTAGAGAGTTATTTTAATTTTTAATTAATAAAATGCAAAAATAATTGACATACAACATTGTTTGACTTTAAGGTGTATATGTTCAGTTCCTATATTTACATAGTCATATGACTATACAGGTGAAATGACTGTCCTTTTGTTGGTGGTTGGTACTATTACAGGGCAGGAAGAGGGGCACCCCAGAACCCCGAACCTGCCCACTCTAAATGGGTTCTGCCACCTGCTGCATCCAGACAAACATACAAGACCTTTAATGGAAAGGAACTTTAATACAATTGGGGAACAATACAGAAAGGACTAAATCAAGCACCCAAAGTGACCCATCCCCTCGAGGGTAAAAGTCCAGCCAAATAGGACTGGCCCAAAGCAAGGCCCAAAAGCTGCCACAGTCTAAAGGACCTTTTGGTGGGGACCTGTAGAAAGGGTCAGACAAATCTGGAAGGAAAAGAACAAAATCAAAATCAAGCTAAAAGCTGCCATCATGAATTCCCCCCCACCCCCACTGTGGGTCTCTCACCCGCATCTGTTCCAACCGGTCCAGGACCAAGAAGCAAGTGCAGCTCTTCACATGTCTCTGCTCCACGTGCCTCCTCCAGGTCTCCTTGCTGCTCTCCATCCTGCTTCCTTCTTCCCTCCTTCCTTCTCTCTCCAATCTCCTCTCTAGCATCTTCTTATCCTTGCTGGGCTCCACCCTACTTAGGGTGGGACAGGGATTTTGGAACTTCCCCTTTTCCTGGGGACCCCCCTATTATAGGACCTCTAAGTTATGTACTTACCGCTTTTTTTAGTGGAGGTAATGAAGACTTGGTCTCTTAGAAAATTTGGTGATAATGATACAATACTGTTGTGTATTTTTTTGAAAAGATGTATTTATTTATACATACAAGAGCTGGGGCACAGGCCAGAGGCATGGGATTGGGGAGTGTGAGAGGATTCACCAGACTGACTGAAACACACTGCTGAGGGGAGCAGTGGGTGAGACAGGAGAGGTCTGCTGTGCCATGTGGGTCACCTCCCTGGCCGGGGATCGAACTTGTGCTGCAGTGGCTGCGGATATGTTCAAAGTGCGGTGCCACTAGGAAGGCCCCTCTTTTTTTTTTCTTTTAAGATTTATTTATGCACACAAGAACTGGGGTGCAGCCCAGAGGTAGGGGGGTGAGAGGATTCATCAGAGACAAAGTGGGGAGCAGAACAGGCAGATCGATGGAAACACACTGCTGAGGGGAGCAGTGGACGAGGCAGGAGAGGTCTGCTGTGCTCTGTGGGTCCCTTCCTGGCCGGGGATTGAACTTGTGCTGCAGTGGCTGCGGATGCTTCGTAGTGCGTTGCTTAACCTGATGCATCACCAGGGAGGTCCCCGCTACCATAATTTTATGCGGAGAGATACTAGGATATGATTAATCTGGTATAAATAATCCAACAAAGGGACCTCCCTGGTGGCACTCAAGTGGGTTGAGTGCCTCACTGTGAAGCATCCTCAGCACAGCGCAAGTTCGATCCCCAGCCAGGGAGGGAGCCCACAGGGTGCAGCAGACCTCTCCTGCTTCGCCCGCTGCTCCCCTCAGCAGTGTGTTTCAGTCCATCTGCCTGTTCTGCTCCCCGCTCTGTCTCTGGTGAATCCTCTCACCTCCCGTGACTCTGGCCTGTATCCCAGCTCTTGTGTGCATAAATAAATAAATCTTTAAAAAAAATCCAACAGGGAGGGACAGTTTGATAGTGCAGGAAAGAAGAGAGAATCACAGAAGGAAAGTGCTTGGGAAGTGCGAGGGGCCAGTCTCTGCTCAGAGGCTGATGCAGATGCAGGACATCTGCAGGACGTGTGTGGTGCAATCTGGGTAGCTGACCTGAGGGAACCACTGCTGCAATACTGGGCCAGCAGCGATGGGCCAGGGTTGTTCAGATGCTGAGTGCATATTCCTTTGATTGGGGCTCCCAGGGCCTCTGAGGCTGGCTGAGCTCAGGCAGGGCGGCAGGCAGGATGGGGGCAGCAGCACAGTGAGAAGGGGTGATTTTAGACCATGAACCGGAGGGATCAGGAGAGGTGAACCGGCTGAAATGCTCTGAGGGCGGGAGTCACACAGCCCTGGCTTCCAGCGCTTCCCGCTGCAGAGAACTGGCCCTGGCGCCTGTCTGTGCATGAAACTTCTCCTCACTCCCTCTCTGCGGCCAGCAGGCAGGTGTCAGCGTTTCTTCTTGCAGGTGAGGAAGCTGAGCTGTGAGAGGCCCAGGTATTTGCTCAAGGTCACGAGAACGCAGGCTGGTGGGACGCTTGTCCTGTGGCCGCCCGGGGCCCTTCGCCCCTTCATCCGCAGTCACCTCGCTGTTCCCCCCGCCCTGTAGCACAAATATCTCACTGTCTTTTGTTGTTGTTAAATCATCTTCTGAGGCCAAACTTGGAGATGTTTATTTCCAGGATGGGATATTTTGGACTGGGTTTGAAAAGAGAAAGGGCCAGCGAGCTGGACTGTTAGAGAAAGAGGCTTAAGCTGGGGAGGGCAGAGGGGAGCTCACTGGGGAGACTTATGCAAAGAGCTGTGGCTCTGTCACTGTGTCCCCTAAGTGGCTGGAAGTAGGGAGGGAGGCTGGTGTCGCGGTAGCACTTGGGCTTGGTGAAATGTCAAATGAACAGACGGGGCGGGGGTTGGGGACATCCTGGGAACTGCCAGAGAAACGTGCAAGGGCACCTCTGTCCACACCGTGTCTCTGGAATCATCGTGCTCAGATGGGAAGGAAGGACAGGGTCTAGGTGGGGGGTAGGGGAGAGGCAAATTTCCTGAGCAAGCCATGGCTCTCACTGGGTTCCAGGAAAGGTTACATTTACTTCTTAAGATTCAAAATGAGGAGCCTCCCAGTGGAACAGTGCGTTAAGCAATGCACTAAGCAAACGGCAGCCACTGCAGCACAAGTTCAATCCCTGCCACCACCAGGGAGCTGACCCACATGGTGCAGCAGACCTCTCCTGCCTCCATGCTGCTCCCCTCAGCAGTGTGTTTCAGTCCATCTGCCTGTTCTGCTCCCCACTCTGTCTGGTGAATCCTCTCACTTCCCACGACTCTGGCCTGTACCCCAGCTTTTGTGTGCATAAATAATAAATTTAAAAAAAAAGATTCAAAATGAGCACATTTCTATCCATTTAAATTTCCATGATGTATACTGGGGAAAGAAGCTTCGTAAAGGACCAGAGAACGCAGAAGTGACAGTGATGAAGTGAACAGCAATGTTGGAGGGTAAACAGGGACAGAAGCCCAAAATAGGAAAAGGCTTTTACATTCTTAGTGAGAGCTTCTTCCTGGTTGGGAAAAAATGTTAGTTTGACAGTTTCAAGTTAGACTTACTGAAGGCTGACAAATTAGTTTCCGCAAATAAAAACAGCTCTGAGCTTTGATGATAAACCCATTTTCAAAAGATGACATTAGAAAAACAAAACAAAACAAAAAAAAACAAACCACAGAGCAAATTCTGCTAGTGGCCACAGGGAAGGCATTGATGAAACACGGACTAGAGGGCCACTTCTGGGAGACGAAAAACTAAGTGAAGGAGGACACACATGGTTTATACAGAGGGCTGAGCATTTGCTTGGCGTGTCCCCCTTGGCAAGCTTTTGCACAGTAGGTATTTGTCAAGGCTCAGACACAGTGAAACACCCAGATTCGCTGGGCTAATGGCAGACTTGAGTGGCGTACTTCCAGCGGTGCGCTGCAGAGTGACTGCAGAACAGAAGAACCAGGGAAATCCATGAGTTGTTCCTGGATGGGAATTCAGGTATGTATAGAAGGGCGGGGCGCGGGGGCGGTCCAAGAGCAGCTTGTGCCCTTTATGATCCCATTATCTGTTAACTCCCAACCCCTCTGCTGTATGCTGCTCTGTGGGACTGATGGAGACGCCGGACATAGGTTTCTCTTTAACCAGCTGACTCCGCACCTTCTGTCACTGGGGGCACTAAAAAGAGAGAAGGCTGAATTTGCAGAGGGGATGTGCTGTCCTCCCACTGCCACCCCATCACGCTCTGGGTCTGAGTGGGTTAGTTTCTCCTCTCTGGGAGCAGCCGGTTCCCACCACGACTCCTTCGTAGAACGTTGGGGCATCTGCAGTCTCTCCCCCGCCTCTGCCTTTTCTGCTGGTTCCCTCCTCCCAGCGGTGGTGAGGCCGGTTCTGCCCTTTGATGTCCCTTGGCTTTTCCGTTCTCAAAGGGCTGTTGGAGGGGTTTGCAGTGCGCGATGACGTACTCAGTAACCAGTGTGGTTTCTACTGACTGATGGAGCAGGACTGAAACAAGCTTGGGAACCATTTCCTCTAATGTAGTACAAGGAACTTGGACCTCAGTGCTAATCCCAGGAAAGAACGAAGGGCCCTACAGTGAAATTCTTGTTGACTTGCTCATGTGAGCCTCTGGGTGAACAGCTGAAGGTGTTGCTTCTGGGGATCGTGGGAGGGCTGTGAAGCAGGAGGTACCTGGTCTCTCCAGGTGGCTTGCAGCGACAACGAAGGAACACAGCCTCTTGGAATCTGTTGATTTATGGGGCTTGGGTCCCCGGAAAATGTCACACAGGCCGTGCAGCCCTCTGAATAGACCGTGCCTGAAACATGCCTTTGGGTAAGAAACCGAGCGGCAGGTATCTTCCAGAGGCCTTGTGTGTTGTTCCGGGCATGTGTCCTGACGAAAGGCAGCAAGAAGCTTGCTGTCTCGTCTGTCTGCTCCTCTTGTGCCGAGAAGCCACTTCTGGCCTCAATGTGATGAAGCCTGATGCTGGGGAAGAGCTTTGATCTCAGTCTGAGCAGACAGTGGTCCTTCTTACTGCAGGGCCATTTCTGAGGATGCTTCACCAGGATACGGGAGCAAACCAGTAAGAAGAAGATGTGGGTTCTAGAAATCAACTCAAAATGGATAAAGGACCTAAATGTAAGACCCGAAACTATAAAATACATAGAGGAAAACATAGGTAAAACGCTGAAAGACATACATCTC